>SKCR01045107.1:0-75637 GCA_019454045.1 Zanthoxylum bungeanum
CTTGCCTGCTGCTCCGCCGAGCAGATGATGCAGTGGACCTCGATCCTGGGACGCATCCCAATAACTGCAACCGACAACGGGGGCCTCGACCCTGGGACGCATCCCAATACTGCTGACCAAATGGGCCTCGGCCCGGGGACGAATCCCCAAACTGATGCAGTGGGTCCACGACCCTGGGACGCATCCCAATAACTGCAACCGACAACGGGGGCCTCGACCCTGGGACGCATCCCAATACCACTGACCAAATGGGCCTCGGCCCGGGGACGCATCCCCAAACTGATGCAGTGGGTCCACGACCCTGGGACGCATCCCGATAACTGCAACCGACAATTGGGGCCTCGACCTTGGGACGCATCCCAATACCGCTGACAAAATGGGCCTCGGCCCGGGGACGCATCCCCAAACTGATGCAGTGGGTCCACAACCCTGGGACGCATCCCGATAACTGCAACCGACAACGGGGGCCTCAACCCTGGGACGCATCCCAATACCGCTGACAAAATGGGCCTCGGCCCGGGGACGCATCCCCAAAATATGATGTAGTGGGTCCACGACCCTGGGAGGCATCCCAATAACTGCAACCGACAACGGGGGCCTCGATCCTGGGACGCATCCCAATACCGCTGACTAAATGGGCCTCGGCCCGGGGACGCATCCCCAAAATGGAATATACTTACGATGATGTGGGTCTCAACCCTATGATGCATCCCCAAACTTCTGGAGATGATGATATAGGCCTCGACCCTGGGACTCGTCCCCCAAAACTTGATACTGTAGCTGGTGTGGGTCTCAACCCTGGGACTGATCCCTGAAACTGATACTAATGCTGATGTGGGCCACGCCCTCGGGACTCATCTCCGCAACTGATACTGATGTAGATGTGGAATGTGGGCCTCAACCCTGGGACTCATCCCTACAACTGATACTGATGACGACGTAGGCCTCGGCCTTGGGACTCATCCACAACTGATACTGATGTAGATGTAATGGTTCATTCCCGAACTATACTGTATGAGATGGTCCATTCCTAAACCGTTACTGTGAGGTGGTCCATTCCCGAACTATTACTGTGAGGTGGACTATTCCCGAACCGTGCTGTGAGGTGATCCATTCCCGAACCGTGCTCCATTCTCGAAGTGTCATTCCCGGCTTTTGTTCATTCCCGAGCTGTACTTCATTCTCGGATTGCCATTCCCGGCAGAAACTGATACTGAACTAATGTGGGCCTCGCCCCCAGAAAGCCATACCCAGCAGAACTAATACTGATAATGACGTGGGCCTCGCCCCCCGATTGCCATACCTGGCAAGACTGCTACTGATGTGGGACTCACCCCCAAGCTGATACTGATGTGGGCCTCGCCCCCGAACCGATACTGATGTGGGACTCGCCCCAAACTGATATGGGCCTCGCCCTAAGTTGATACTGATACTGATTTGGGCCTCGGCCCCAAACTGATACTAATACTGAAGTGTCTCCATACCCGGAGTGCCATACCCGGCAAAACTGATACTGATGTCTTCGTACCCGGAGTGTCATACCTGGTAAGACTCCCGGCTTGTTCATTCCCAACTGTGTTTCCATTCTCGGAGTGCCATTCTCGGCTTGTTCATTCCCGAAGCTTGCTCCATTCTCGGATTGCCATACCTAGCAGAACTGATTTGATATCTCCATACCCGGAGTGCCGTACCCGGCAGAGATGATCTGATATCTCCATACCCGAAGTGTTGTACCTCGCAGAACTGATCTGATATCTCTATATCCAGAGTGTCGTATCTGGCATAACTGATACCGAACCAATGTGGGCCTCGCCTCCGGAATGCCATACCCGGCAAGCCTGCTATTGATGCTGATGATAATGTGGGCTTCGCCCTATGATTCATTCTTGGATTCATTCTAAAACTTTGACATTGTGGGCCTCGGCCCTAGGATTTATTCCCGAAACTGATGATGCTATGTTGTTGTTTCTGGTGGGCTTGTCTTTGCCGCTTTCTCTTTTTCTTCTTTTGAGACCTGTGAATACAAAACAAAACAAACACAAAAAGAGAATGCAAAATATGTTACATGTATGCATGCATGCATAAATGAATTTCCTATTCCGTTGGGTCAGGTCTTCTGCCAGTTCTCCAGGTGATTGCACATGATTCTCTCTGGTCTAATGGCTCAATTTCTTGTTATGTCCCGAATTCACGAGGTGGTAGACTGGTCACTCCCAGTCTTGATTTAGCTTTCTGTTCTCCGCTGTTTGCACTTGGTCAAGATGAACCACATGGTGGGGCCTTCCATATCATCATAATATATCACATGCTACAAAATATTCCAATAGTTATACATATTATCGTCCTCAATGAATGCCCAGTAATGAAACAAGAGAACATTCAAAACACTGAATGCAACTCAAATCTGAGTTTTTGAATAAATGATCTATGCCAGACTCAAAGTGTGTGTGTGCAAAGATTCTTTCACAGCTTGATCCTTAAGCAAGCCAACTCAATGATTTCGTTTCAAAAATCGGGATCGGTGGGTCAAACCAACCTAAAGGTCTCAATTATATTCCGCAATTGCTTTTCCATGCTCAATGTAGTATGGCTTTATCTCTCTTTCCCTTTGTCTCTCATTTTTTCTTTTCATTTTCAACTTTTTTTTTTCTTTCTTTTTTTTTTTTCAACACAGCTACCCTTTAAGGTAGCATTTCTCCTCATGGTGGTCCTAATACTCGCCCATGGGTAGCTTCACGCTTATCAGTTATAGGTGATTTGTTTTTTTTTTTTTTTTTTAGAGACTTTTCTTTCATTTTCAACCATACCACACATCATAACATAAGCAAATCAAGATAGACATCTAAGCAAACGGTCATTCACCGACCTACAATTTCTTCGACTAGTCACTTTGCTAACTACTCAGGTTTTCACTGCTAAGAGCCATAATCAAGTGCTTGCGAGTCTAACATAGATCAATTACTCAAATTGTCAGATAAAAGCACGTCAAAAGTTTATCGTTTCTAAGGTTTCACCCTAAAGCAATCAATTCCCTCATCGGACTTATGTCTAACTATCAATGACTAAAATAAACAATTTTTTTTCTCTCTTTTTTTCTTTTCTCTTTTTTCCTTTTCCTTTTTCTTTTTTTTTTTTCTTTTTTTTTCTTTTTTTTTTCTTTTTCTCTCTTTTTTTTTTTTTTTTTTTTCCCTTTTTTTTTTCGAAGGCCCCCCCAATGGTCTTTCTATCCTTTCCGTAAGCTTTTCTATTTCTCGATTTCATTTCCCTCGTTATTCATGTTTGCTAAACTCTTCTGTGACAGTTCTTCTTTTATCTCTAACCCAACGGATATCTATGATGGCTTTTAAGACACAAAGGGTTAACATGATGCATGTATGCATGAGATGCGTGCGACAAACGAGATATAATATGCATGTGGTTATCAAAAGCATAAAGAGGCAACTTCTATAGGATATACAACTATCGTTCTCATGCGGGTTTATGACAATGCCTTTGATTGAACTCCCTCAACCACTATAGAAACGGTCAACTAATGCACAAATCATACACATCACAAGACATGATTTCGAGGCCGATTCTCTATCCCCAGTGGAGTCGCCAGACTGTAGACAACAGAACCTGGGCGACGCTTTTCTGGGCTCACGGCCTAGTTGGGAGTACAAAATAACATGGAGTCGCCACCCGGTGTGAACCGGGACAAAGATTTAAGGCCGCACTCACCCCTCGCAAGGGAAGACCTCAAACCGTTGGGTTCGGAATGGTCCCTTACTTATGTCACTTGTGATGATATGATTTGTGCAATAAACTAACCGAATCTATTCAACATTCATGCTCAAGGGTATTTAGATCTAACATGCTTTCATCCAAATAACTCCACGCAATATAACACAACGAGCATATTGAACCATTAAACCAAAGTAAACAAATAACTAATGAAACATAAACATAAACTAAACGAAACATCATGCATAAAGAATGAAGAAACAACATGCCTAAATAACACAATCATGATTTGAAAATTAAATAACAAGACTAAATTAACTCATGCTTAAAATAATAAATAAACGGCCTAGAACTATGACATGCTCAAATACAAATTTGGATGAGACGAGATACGTGCATCTTAAGTGGTACGTGGCGTTGTATCCCGAGTGCAGACCATACTACCGTCCATTCGGAATCGGCTATGGAATTTACGTCCGGGTTTCCATCCGATATACCACAAAAGGGGAACACATATCCCGCTCATCCAACAATCACATCATGCCTCAAACGACTCTCATGCAATTATATATCAAAATAAATAAAACAAAAATAAAGAAGATAAATAAAAAGGGTGCCCTCAGGTCTAACCTCTTTTGTTGTCTCAAGAAAGGGCGTTACACGTCTGTTGGAAGGGTGATTGATCCGATGCTTTTCCGGTTTGTCTACTCAACGTCTTTCCTCGTTGTTTTGATGCTTGGGCTGCTGTTTTAAGTCCGTTTCGCTGCTGTTTTTGTTGTATTTTCGGGTCACTGTTTTTGGTAATTAGGGGACTGTTTTGAGGATTATTTGGACTGGTTTGGGGGCAGTTTTGTGGCGAATTCTGGGCAGTTTTCAGTGGTATTTTGCGGAAGTTTTTGGGGTTGATTTAGTGCAGTTTTCGGGACAGTTCAGGTGCAGAATTGTCTAAGGGTAGTGGGCAGCGAGTGCAGGTTCGGTCAAGGGCGCATGGGATGTGGGCGAGCAGGTGCGTGAGGTGAAGTGGGCTGTTTATGCGCCGAAGGCAATGGGTGGACTGAAATTAATTACTGGAAGCAGTAAATAAACAAACAAGATACAATCTTCTTATTTATTCATTAGGAATTTCAAAGAAGAATGTATGAATTTTACAAATGAAATGGCTTGGTATTTATAGGCAAAATTTTGCCTATATCAAATCATCCATCAAATTCTCCACCAAATCCATTATTAATTTCTCCACTAATTACTCTACCAAATCCATAATTTCTCCACTAATTGCTTATCTTGTTTGGTGTTGATTTGATAATTTTTATTAATTTATATTTTGCTTTGAAAATGATTGATAATGACTTTAATAATTACACATCACACACTTCTGGATGGTTCATCAATTTCGGTCATGAAACTTCAGAATTCAAAAATATTTTCTCTTTCAAAGTTGTAGATCTTTGAGTCTTCTTTAATCTGGCACTTGAATCAGCTCAATCCGATATTTGAGTAAAAGGTTATGCCCAAAATACGACAGATTCGCAAAACTGGAATTCCCAAAACTGCACTTCGTCAAAACGCTCTTTCAAGTTTCCAATCTCCAAAATTAATATATCAAGTCCAATAATTGCCCTTATTTGACCCATATTTCATCCTAAATGATTTCATTGAGACCCGATATTATTTTATCTGCAAAATAAACTAAAACACATCAAATCGTTCGGTTCCAGCGGTTCCAACCGGTTCAGTCAGGGTAAGAACCCTAACCGAACCGGTTCGGTTCCGGTTCGGTTCCGGTTCTGAACCGGAACCTTGGTCGGGTCTAGTATTTATAGGCAAAATTTTGCCTATATCAAATCATCCATCAAATTCTCCACCAAATCCATTATTAATTTCTCCACTAATTACTCCACCAAATCCATAATTGCTCCACTAATTGCTTATCTTGTTTGGTGTTGATTTGATAATTTTTATTAATTATTATTAATTTATATTTTGCTTTGAAAATGATTGATAATGACTTTAATAATTACACATCACACACTTCTGGATGGTTCATCAATTTAGGTCATGAACTCTTCAGAATTCGAAAATATTTTCTCTTTCAAAGTTGTAGATCTTTGAGTTTTCTTTAATCTGGCACTTGAATCAGCTCAATCTGATATCTGAGTAAAACGTTATGCCCAAAATACGACAGATGTGCAAAATTAGAATTCCCAAAACTGCACTTCGTCAAAACGCCCTTTCAAGTTTCCAATCTCCAAAATTAATATATCAAGTCCAATAATTGCCCTTATTTGACCCATATTTCATCATAAATGATTTCATTGAGACCCGATATTATTTTATCTGCAAAATAAAATAAAACACATCAAAACGTTCATCAAACTCGAGAAACTAAACAAAATATTAAGTTAAGGGGCGGTAAATATTGATATATTTTCCGCTCATCGGAACATATCTTGCCATCTGCTCGGTCTTCAAGAGGTCGGTCACAATGCATGCAAATTTGGACATAGATTATATGCAAATAGGTTGTATGCAAATTGGGATATAGATTATATGCAAATAGGTTGTATGCAAATTCGGACATAGGTTATATGCAAACTTAGATATGAGCCTTGTACTTATGCATGTGAATTTAGGGGTAAATTATCCTTGGAAATAAATGTTGCTTAGGCTTGGTTAAATTATTGCACAAATCATTTCATTACAAGTGGCATAAGTAATGGACCATTCTGAACCCAATGGTTTGAGGTCTTCCCTTGCGAGGGGTGAATGCGGCCTTAAATCTTTGTCCCGGTTCACACCGGGTGGCGACTCCATCATTCTCCGGTTTAGTCCCCCGTGGGCTACTCCGTACTCCCAACCGGGCCGCGAGCCCGGAACGGCATGCGTCGCCCAGTTTCTGTGTTCCCACAGTGCCCTAAAGCCATCTAGTTTGGGAGTCACTGACCCAAAGCTCGTTACATGGATCGAAGATGTTATATATAAATATAAAAAAATCAAAAATCAAAGAAAAAATCAGAAAAATCAGAAAATATTATTCCATTGCTACAAAAATGTGTGAATTCTCATAAAATTTTAGGACAAAAATATTACTCTCTCCTCAACTGCACTTGTTACTATTGTGGGCAAAATGAGTTGATTAATATTTTGTTGGTTGTGTATATGAAGAATGGTAAAAATAATCGGATAATTTACTTATTTGGTAATTTAAAAAGAGAAGAACACAACTACTAACTTGAAGTAGAAGTTTCACATGTTTAGTCACTAACTTCTTTTCTCTTGTCTTTTTACTTTTGTGTATAATAGTTTTACTATCTTTTTACTTTTATCAAACGTTTGTGGGTATCGTTGCTGTACACTCTCACGAGACTACAACTCGTCCATTAGGGACACCTAGGGGTTTAAAGGCTTGTTGCATATGCTAAATGCAACTGTGATCCCTACGAAAGTGGCTTAGCTTAATTTTATTTTAAAGATGTTTATGTTATTTTATTTTGTTGTTTTACTCGGGGACTAGCAAAATGTTAGGTTTGGAGGTGTGATGAGTGATAATTATATCACTATTTCTCATTCATTTAACCTAATATTTTGTTTAGTTTCTCGAGTTTTATAAACGTTTTGATGTGTTTTTGTTTATTCTGCAGATAAAAATAATATTGAGACTTAATGGAATCAACTCGGGGCTAAAACGATGAAATCCAGAGGAAAAAAGGTCAAAAACGAAAATTTACTGTACGCGTCACGAAGTGCATTCCTAAATTCCAATTTTGCGCAAGTTTGGTATTTTGGCCATAACTTTTTCATCCGATATCTGATTGAGCTGATTCAAGTTGAAGATTAAAGAAGACTCAAATATCTACAACTTTGAAATTTTAAATATTTTCAAATTCTAAAGTTTTCAAGACTGAAATTAACAAATAATTCAATGTGTTTTGTGTAATTACTAAAGTCATTATCAAAAAATAAAAAAAAAAATGGAAAATGATAATTTACAATTGTCAAATTTCCACAAAACATGCTTGCATATTTGGTGGAGTGTTTTGTGGAGTGTCTTGTGGCATGTTTGGTGGAGGATTTTGTGGAGTGTTTGGTAGAGCAATTGGTGGAGAAATTGGCGGAAGCCTTTAGATTTTCCTATAAATACCAAGCCATTTCATTTGTAATTCTTATGCTTTCCTTAGGTTTTTGTAAGAAATTTAAGGATTGCATCTTGTTTGTATTTATTTTACATTATTTAATTTATGTATTTTTATTTTCAGCAATAGTAGTAGTTTCTTTTCTTCTATTTTCTTTTATGTTTAGTAGTTAGATTTCTGATAGGGAACGGTGAAGCTTTTATTATTTTAATTTAGATTAATCTCCCTTAATTATAATATGGAAATTATAATTCAAACTAAAAGGTTCTACCGCCTTAATGGCTGGTTTTATTTATTTGACATTAACAATTGGGGCTGCAATATGAGTCAAAATAAAACTTTGTATCTCTGTCTCTCATCGTCGCTCCAATGATCATCCATTGTCGCGACCTTTTCGGGAATGTCGATCCCCGATACGTCAACAACAATTCGGGAATATATATATATATATATATATCCAAATTCAACAACAATTCTCAAATTATAAATTCATCACAAATAAATTATTTTAAAAATATAACTACTCTTTTGTGGTGTTGAAGTTGGTTTGTATTAAGATAATAATATATTTTTTGGTTATTTAATAAAAGTCTTAAAAAAAATCATATATTGAGGTTATTTTTACCTTTTAAAAATTACCATTAGTCAAACAGTTAAAACAAACCGTATTAAATAATAACATGGACTAAATATGATATTTTAGAAATTAGAAGGACTGAAGTGTCTTTTATCATTTTGAATTCTTTGTATAATGATTGAACTTTCAACTTATTGTGACCATCGAGTGCTACTATTGTGGATTCCTATCTGCCAAGTGGCAAGAAATATGAAGGATAGACAACCGTCTGTCTATGGACTTGAAATATTCTTAGATTCCTTAAATTTTAAAAATTAAATATTGCCAAAATCATGTATTTCACAATTTCTTCCACGATGTTACAATTGCTAATATATTATATATTATATTTCTTGACGAAATCAAGTGATAGGTCCGACGGCTTAATGTGGTACAAAAAAAAAAAAAATTTAATGAGTATTTAATTCGATCAGTTGAATCGGTATATTCATCTAATATTATAAATAATTTTAATTAATTAAAAATTATAAAAATATTTAATTTTTATTTACTTTTTTTTTCAAGCAGGTTCACTGGTTTCATTGATTTTGATAGATTTTTTACCTCCAATTTTTAGGGTTCAATCAAATCAAATTTACGATCAATTTTTGATTTTATTGGTTCAATCAATCGACCCAGATTATTTTAAAAACAATACTTAATTGGCCAGGGATATAAGTACGATAATATTTGTTAATTAATATTTGAAAATGACGTGGCGTTGATTGCATGTGATGTGTTGGGAAAATTATTTTAATCTCTATGATATAATTTATTATCTTTAGATTTATTCTTGTAGTTAAATTAAATAGTATATAATTCAGCTTTTTTTTTTTTTTTTTTCTGAAAAGGGATGTTTTTAAACATTTGCCGTTACTGATAGACCTGGCCACCGGTCAATCGGAACCGAATCAGATAATTTTGGTTTGGTTTTGGTTTCATAAGAATGTGAAACCAAGAATCGGAAGATCCCAGATTCTATTTTTTTTAATAAATTTTAAAAAATAGAAATTAAATTTTAAATAAATTTATAATTGGATATTATTATCAAATAAATATAATAAAAAAATTTATTTATTTGAATTTTATTAAATTAAATTAAAAACTTAAATTAAAAATAATAAAAACTTAAATTCCGGTTGGAACCGTACGGAACCGGAACCGTTTGGTTCCTTCTGATTCGATTTCGGTTTCGAATCGGAACCGTGATCGGGTCTAGTTACTGACACTTAATTGTCATTCCATGACTAATAATTTGCAATTGAGATGTTATTGCACCTGGATTGAATGATATCGTAATGGAGCAATGGGTCGGTTCGGGTTTGGGCTTTGATAAGTCCGGTCTGAGTCCGGGAAGTAATATTTAAGCCCGAGTTCAGGAAAAGCTCGGTCCAAACTGTTATCAAGCCCGGTTTTATCCGCTACAAAAATATTATATATATAATTTATATGTAAATATAAATTATATATAATTATCATATAAATAAAATAAATATATATATATGTATATATATTATTTTTCTTAAGCACCTGCCCGGACCCGAGCCGGGCCTCTAATTTTAAAGCCCGACTCGAGTATTTTTGATACCAAAAGCCTGCGCAGACCGGATCGGGCTTTTTTTTACCATATATAAGGACAGTATTGTAGTTAGTTGAAATGAGGATTTAAGTAACTGAATGATCATGTGGGTTTGATCAATTACTTAAGTGTAAATCTTGAATTTTTTAGTATTGTACATGTACATATTTAAATTATAATCTCTTATCTAAAATGAACGGGACTTTGGAGATACCACATACCCAATGCATATGGGTAGAAATGTGATCGAATCAGTGATTTAAAAAGTTTAATGAGTCATTGGTTCAACCAGTTAAATCATTCCGAAAAAATCGACAGAATCGATAGATGTCATAAATAATTTTATTTTATTAAAATTATAAAAAAATTAAATTTTAGTTTTTGATTTTAAAATTTTGTTAAAAATTGAACCAATTCGGTTTGGTTCGCCGATTTTAACCGATTTTTTAAAGACCAAATTATAATATTTAGTCAAATCAGACTCACTGCTAGTTCCCTGTTTGACCGGTTCAATCGGTCAGTCCGATCCGGTTTTCAAAACAATATACTTATATATATATATATATATATATATATATATATATTTGAATATGTAATTATTTTTTATACTGCCCTTGCTTTCATTTCTTTTTCTTTTTTTGGAGTAAACAAATTTTGAGTCTTTTAAACCATCAACTGCAATATTATAACATACAACAAAATTATATGTCAATATTTGTCAACTATACGTTTGCTCACTACATTTTGTTCATTACATTATCAAATGGGTCTTAATAATGAATTACAACTGTAATAACTTAAACTATAGATGTGCAGTATATACATATTAGGTAATAATGTCCACAAATTAAAAATAGTGTCTGTGGAAAATAAAAATTAAAAAAACTTATCATTTGAGACCCACGATTTTAATTTTAGCAAATGATAATTGATAATATAATACTTACTTTTAAAAAAAATAAAAGAAATAAAGAAAGAAAGAAAGAAAAATAAAACAACTCTTTTTTTAGTACAATACAAATCAGATATATAATCTGAAATTTACTGTAAATATAAGCATTAATATATTTAAAATTATACGTCTATCTAAAGACGAAATATTTACTTTATTCTCAAAATTGAGAAAATTAAATCCCTATATTTATAAGAATTTGAACTCATGCTTTCCCAAACTAGACCAAAAGCCATGTGAAAACAAACAACTCTTTATTATCTATCAATCGAAACCTGCTACAAAACAACAAAGAATTACGGGCATCTTGCAAAATTTGATACGGTTTATTACAAGCATATATATATCATTTTGTTTTTTCTTCTTTTTATTTTAAGTATTATTCCCATGATTCCATTAATATATATTAAAAGTAAGAGGTACTCAAACCCAGAGATATTTTTAGAACAGTATTTATATAAAACGGTGATAAAATAACATATAAAATTATATAATTTTAATTTTATTCTTAACAATTAAAACTACGTAGGTTTATAAGTTATTTTATCATCATTTTAAAATGATTATATATAAATATAATTTGTCATATTTTTAACTCCTTTTTTTTTCTCAATATTCTAATGTAAGTAATAAAAATTTTATTAAAATATTTGAAAATAATTTTGGCTATCTAAAGTTGGATTTCAACACATAAACAACTTAAATTCCAAATTTACACAGTACTTTGATTACAACTAGCAACTTAATGATATATACAAAGTTTTTTTTTTATGGAAACGTTATAAATACCATCACCAAATCACTCAATCGAACTTAAATTGAGCAGATGAAATTTTTAATTATCCTAAATTCTTACAAAAAAATATATCATCTGAATTCAAATATAAAATTTGAATAATCAAACCCTAAATTTTATACCGCACTCATTCAGGTCGATATCCAAGGAAGTAACCGATCATAACTACATGATAAATTCCCTTGATTATCGTAATCTTTATATGGCCCGCAAATATTATGCAGGAAAGATTTTTGTATTATTATTATTATTTTATTTTAATATTACTCGTTATAAGATTGACTTGCATGTGTTAGTATCTTTGCAAGTACCGTTTGCACAACTGTCTGGATAAGAGCAGGAATAATTTTCATATATTTCCCTGAAGTTTGATAAACTAATACATTAATTAAGTTATATGATTTATTAATAAATACATCCCATTGATGATTGATTTAAGTTCAAAGTCAGTTTACTATTAATTTATATAAAAAATTTAAATAAATAAATAAAAAATTCTAAAATACCCTTTATTACATAAAAATAAAATAAATAAATAAGCAAAACCGAAATAAAATCTTTAAAAATTATTTATTAAACTTTAATTTACATGTTTTTAATGATAAAAATGATTGAACATTGAGTTTAAATTTTTATTTTTATTTTTTTAATCTTGAATTTTGGAAGTTTATTCTTAATTTTTCTTCTATTTTAAATTTAATTCTCTTCATTTGGTGTTTTTTTAAAGCATTATACGCATGATTCACTTTAATTATTATTATTTTTTAATGATGAATATTGAATATTAATCTTTATTCTTTTTCAAATTTGTCTCTATAGTACACTGACAGTAATATAATATAGAGGTTTTGTTTTGGTATGACCGATTTATTATCTTTTTCTACAAACTAACAGTCAACTAATTTTGAACCTCATGAATAAGTGGCAAAATCACGTCATATGAACTTGTAATTAAAGCAATGAAAATAACGTTAGCAACAAATTGTTTCACCAGGCCCCAAAGATGTGGTTGGATAACAAAAATATTTATGATTTGATTGTCAGATTATGGGTTCGAGTTTAATGATGTATTTTTTTTATAAGAATTTGAGATAATTGAAGATTCTATCTATTAAATTTAAGTCCAAATTGAGTGATTGATGAATAATTTTCAACGTTCAAACAAAATTATTTCATTAGTCAATAATATTAATTATAGTGACTCTTTCAATTAAATTCGGATTGGGTGATTCTGTTTAAGTCAGGCTCATATGATTGATGATGAATTTTCAACGTTACAAAAAAAAACAAATTATTTCATAAGTCAATAACATTAATTATATTGGCTCTTTCAATTAAACTAAGGTCACATTAACGTATAATCTCGGATTCCTGATAATTGTTAAGATTGCTTGGAGGGGAAGTCATTAATTGCACTTGATGTTATAGAATTTTAATTCATGAAATACAAGGAAAATATTAAATGAAAAGCGCGTCTTTGTGATTGATGCTTCTCTACTTATGCCAAATCAAATTACTCCTCCCTCAATCAAATTACTCCTCCCCCTCCGAAAAAATCCCTCCCATAGTCCCATTATCTTCGGTGTTATTTTGAAATTGTGTCTTCATTTGTCGAGAATTATCCCTCAAGTTGCTTTAACTCTCTTTGCCAATACTTCCGAATTTTTATATATATTAATTTAAAAATAAATATATACTAATTATAACTCCCCTTATAATTTTATTTATTAATTTTTTTTTTATTTTATAATTTTTTTATTTTTGTTAACAAATTTCGTATTTATTTATTTAATATTTTTGATTCATTTTTAATTTAATTAAATTAACACTACTTATGTATAAAAAAAAAATTGTACAAATAAAATTAATTTTTTGATAGTATATTTGTTTAATAAATATAATATATTTATTAAAAGTTATTTGTCTTATTTACTTTCGTAAATCAGTATTCATATCAACTTTAATTTTTTTTTGAAAAATTACTTTATTAAAAGTAGCGTTGATTCTGATTCTGATTTTATATTTTATTTATTAAAAGTCATTTGTCTTATTTAATTTCGTAAATAAGTATCCATGAATAAATTAATTTCGTAAATCAATATTTTCTTTTATATTTTCTGATCTTATTTAATTTTCTAATAAATAAGTAGTGTTAAATAAATTAAAAAAAAATAAATCAACACAAAATAAATAACAATAAATATGAAATTTATAATATTTATTAAACAAATAAAAAAGAATATATATATATATATATATATATATATATCTATATATATATATATATATATATATATATATAATCTATATTATAAAGCACAATGGTGTTGGAGGAAAGAGAGTGCATCCAACGGCTCTCTTTATGTGGCTTAATTAACGGCTCAGATCATTTCATTGGTAATTGGAGGAAAGAGAGTGAATTGATTGATGGAAAGTGTCAAAATTTTCAAATAAAAAAATAGAAAGTTAAAATAAAATCATTTAATTATGTAACACCGTGCCGTAGGCACGGGCCAAATACTGTAACACCGTGCCGTAGGCACGAGCATCATTTAATTAAAAAATAAAATCATTTAATTCTGTAACACCGTGTCGTGCCGTAGGTACGGGCATCATTTAATTAAAAAATAAAATCATTTAATTCTGTAACACCGTGCCGTAGGCACGGGCCAAATACTGTAACACCGTGCCGTAGGCACGGGCAAAAACTAGTATATATATAAAGAGTAAAAAAATATAAATATAAATATTAAAAAAATATAAAATATATAAATATAAAAATTTAATTAATAGAATAAAATAAATATATATGTTATTTTGAATTTATATATATATAAATATATATATATATAATTGGGGTATATTTCAGTCTTAAAATTTGGACCTTATCTACGACTAGATTTACGGCTATTAAGACAGTTGGGGATGGAAATTAAGGGTGATCATAGTTCGGTATGATAATTATAATTTTAAGTATATGATATGTATTATGTGCCGGCCGAATATATATTTTAAGTATTAATCTTGTAAATGCTCTGAATTTTATCGATTTTATAGTCTAAATGAGATAATTAATTTACTTACACGTAATATTTATACCTCGTTCGTTTGTCTTCCAGTTCTCAAAAAATATATATAATTCATTGTGCAATAGCTAATAGTTTGCATCTCAAATAACCGTAAATAATAGAAAAATCATGAAATAAAAAAAACTTATAAAAATAAATCAAAATAAAATAACAAATAATAATATATCCGAAATCCAAAAAATTGACTAGTTTTCGTGGGCACCTATTATTTAGGTTTATTATTTTAATATGAGATTATATTTTTTTATTGCCAACTTTTATATTCTTTTTTTTAATTTTATTGTTTGTAGAGTTCTACTGCACAAATAACTGGCCATTTCAATTGTAGTTATAGACCTAATTAATACAAGTAAGAGAACTATGTTCTTGATTCAAGGAAACATAAAAAGGTTAAGGACTTAGAATGTTACAAATGCTATTGTTTTTTTAAATAACACAACTATAATACAAAGTTGCAAATATATTTATATATATCTTAAAATTAATGGTGAGATTTGGAGTTCATTTTAATATCTATCAGGACCATCTCAATATTGGTGTAACATTGTGAAAATCAAATTAAAAAACATACTCCTTGCAGAAATAGGAAAATTACTCTCGCAAATCGCAATGCACACAGAGACTCGAATCTTTGACCTACTTGTCATACACATACTTTTGATTTGAACAATAGAATGTGAGTAGATAACCCTCGGAGGGCCACTGGGCTCTCAATTTGAGAGTTGATTATTCTTCTCTTGGTTGGAGTAGAGTTCTCCCCATATTTGAGTGAGAGTTGATGTTTCATCTCTAATAGACGTAGAATTCTGGATGTACTTCAATGTTTGTATTTAATATTTCAGTAGATTTCAGATTATATATTTGTAGACTTGTATTGTAATAAAAAAAAGGATAACCCTCGGAGGCGAGGGACCTAAATAACAAATAATTAAAAAATAATATATTTTATATAAAAATGTAAATTGTGAGGGATCTGCATGATAAAACTCCTTGAAAAAAATCAAGTACGGAAAATGGAAATACTGATAACTGATAAGCTCGTGGACCCCGCTGTCAATTTTAAGAAGCTTCGTATGTTTTAAGGCTTTAAGTAAAGTAACAAGCGTCAAGAAAGAAACGGTGAGCTACAGTGCTGACAGTTTTGGGACCGACACACCATGAATGGAACCCACCATGGATTTTTATTTATTTTATTTTATTTCTGTAAATTTCTTTATTATATAATATTTGTCAACCGAGCCAGTCCCAGACAAGCTTTCCCTTTTACGCCTAATCATACAAACAAAAACTGCTTTCAGTTCTCCTCTAACTCATCGCTTTCTTTTTGAAAGTTTGAGAATAGAGAGATAAAGAATTGATTTTTTTCAATTGGGTTGTGTTAGATTTTGAAGTTTCAAGTTCAATTGAAGAAGAAAAATGGATGCTTGAGATTTTGAGTTTTGAGGGTACAATTGTTTCATAATTTTTTTTTTTAAAAAATAATGGCTGTGGTGAGTCCTGTACCTGTAATTGTACAAGGGGTTGATTCAATAAGGTGTCCTGACATTCGAATGGCTGGAATCATGTCCAGTAGAAGAGAGATTGTGGAGGAACCGGTGGCACGTGAAATTGAAGATAGGATTTATGTTGCCGTCGCAAAACAAGTGAGAGAAAGCAAATCAGTTCTGTTATGGGCACTGCAGAATTCTGGAGGAAAGAGAATTTGCATAATTCATGTTCACACGCCTGCACAAATGATACCAGTCAGTAAGTTTTTTTTCTTCTTCTTACACATCATAGTAGTACGTGTACTTTCTGGTGCGTCTGCAAGAAAATTTCATACCAACGTCCACAATAGAGATTTGTAGGTATATATTTGTATTGATTTTGCATTATATGCATAATTGAATTTTTGGATTTTGAGTTCTTGAGGAGTTTTAAGATTACTGTCTTTTATTTTGTTGCCCTACAAGTGAAAAACAACATGATGGTGATTAGTTTATAGCATTATATGAATTTGTTTAAATTTCAGTTAAAGTGAAGTGAAATTCTGGAAGAATTTGGTCAAGTAGTAAAAGGAAAATAGATCTGGAATCTATTCTGCTTTTTGTGTGTATCTCTTGTGCCGGTTAGAATGGGTTTCAGAATTGTTTTTTTGTTTAATTCTGATTGCTGCAGTGGGCACAAAGTTTCGAGCGAGCTCAATTGAAGAGGAAGAAGTTGAGGCATACAGGGAAATAGAAAGACAAGACATTCTTAAGCACCTAGATGAGTACCTTCTCATCTGTCAACGAATGGGAGTATGACTTCTTTTTTATATTTCTGTATGTATGTGATATTTAATTGTTATTGAATTGTTCTGCTAATGCAAAGTACTGGGTATTCTAAAGCTGAGAGGAAGTTTTTAAGTATCTGAATTGTGCTGCAAATATGTGCCACATAATTCAGAATTTTTTAATTGGAAAACTGAATTGATTTTCCTGCGAACTCTTTAAACTAATATTGGTAATCTCATATTTGTGTTGTAGGCCCGCGCAGAGAAACTATATGCCGAATCAGAGTCTGTTGAAAAGGGGATCGTAAATCTAATCTCTCAGTATGGGATCAGGAAGCTTGTTATGGGAGCAGCAGCAGACAAGCGCTACAAGAAGTAAGATACTATTGAGGACTTTTTAATTTCATCTTTATCCATCCTTTGTTCAATGAGCATTCATGTTGGCCTCTAAAGGAAACACTCGCACAATGACCAAAGTTATTTATTACAAATAAGTGATTGCTTACCCTAATGCTTTAACATTGCAGGAAAATGATGGACCTCAAGTCTAAGAAGGCCATTTCTTTATGCCTACAAGCACCTGCTTCTTGTCACATTTGGTTTATTTGCGATGGGAACCTTATCCACACAAGGTGTGCATGACATGCTTATTCTTAAAATGCTGGTGAATTTCTAGTGATTGAAAATTTGTGAAAGGCATGAAGATGTCCTATTCTGAACTGTTTTTCAGACTATGGATATCCTATTTGTGGCTACAAGATGCTAACAGTGATTTATTGAACAGATTGTACTTGTGAATGCTAAAGAGTCTTTTGTTGTTAGTCATGCTTTTTAATTTTAACCCTGTATTTTGTTATGAGATCTGACTGCTAATGCAAATACCATGTGCAATAGGGAAGGTAGTTTGAATGGAACTGATCCAGTGATTGCATATCCATTACTTCAAGCAAGTTCTAACAATGAAAACAGACATCCAAATCGTTTGAGATCTCTATCTGGTACACTGAGGTACAATGGTTCTGTAAAACTCACCAATCCAGTTCAAGATCTATTCCACAGAGTAAGATCTATGAAAGCAATGACTCTTCAAGATAGTACTTGCGGGCTGTCCTCTCCAGCAAGCAGGTCCGACGCAGAAGGTAATTCTGATGAATGTGATGGGACAACAAGGAGAAGTACCTCTCAGGGCTCTGTCTCGTCATGCTCTTCCAGGGGAGTGATTGATGTTGCTCTAATTAGGTCTGAGGGAGTGGGCACACTGCCTCCATTTAAAGAGGATCTTCTGCAATCATCACCTCCCAGTATACTGGTACATTCATCTCTCTTACCTACATGAGATACATATCCATCCAACGCAGCACTTGCATGTTTTGAAGTTTGTAACTGGAATATGTGGGAATCTATCTTTCTCTTTAGCACATATATATTAGATTGATGCATAGACTTGATCGTTTGGTTTTTTAATCCAATCAAACAGTTTTTAACTGATCGATGGATGCGAGCAGGATGGAAGTGTAGATGATACTCTTTATGATCAGCTTACACAAGCAACGATGGAGGCTGAAAATTCAATGCGAGAAGCATTCGGAGAGGCACTCAGGCGAGGGAAGGCTGAAAAAGATGCCATCGAGGCCATTCGCAGGGTAAAGTTATGGCATGTAGCATAAAAGATCCCCCACCCTGCTCCTCTTCCTTCCTCCTTTGGCTCTTTCTTCCTATAAATAGAGATTTGTTTGTTGTCATATTCTGAAATTATTGAACATATAGTAATGAAAGAAGAGTCATCCTAAGGTACTGGTACTTTTGGAACTAGGTTTGTTAAAGATTGTTCGTGATGAACTGATGATTCTCTCTCTCAAACATGAGTACATAGTATCAATATGGAGGTATTGCGGAAACTTCTGCAAGAAAGCTGATCACGTTAAATGAATGGAACATTCTTCCAGATCAATATTCGTATTGATTCCACGAGTCTCTAGTGGAAAGTTCTAGTCTGTAAAAATCCTGTCCTGATGTATGTGTGGATACGAGGTTCATTTCATAATAATATTGATGGTCTAGGCCTTCATCTTTATTAAAGCGTACATTTATTATTATATTATGTAAACTTGAAAAATTATCTTATGCATATTCTCAACCATGGCTGGCAATTTGCAGGTTAAAGCATCTGAAAGCTTGTTTGCTGAGGAGTTAAAAGAAAGGAATGAATTCGAGAAGGCCTTGGAAAAGGAAAAGCTGGAACTTGAAAGGATGAAGGAACATCAGGTTGAAGTCATGGAAGAACTTCGAACTGCCCTGGATCAGAAATCATTGCTGGAAAGCCAAATTGCAGAATCTGATCAGATGGTAAAGGAGCTGGAGCAGAAAATTATATCTGCTGTTGAACTACTGCAAAATTACAAGAAAGAACGAGATGAGTTGCAGATGGAGCGTGACAATGCTCTTAAAGAAGCTGAGGAGCTGAGGAGAAGTCGAAAAGAGGCCTCAAGCAGCAGCCACAAGCCTCAGTTTTTCTCTGACTTCTCTTTCTCAGAGATTGAGGAGGGAACTCATAACTTTGATCCATTGCTGAAGATTGGGGAAGGGGGATATGGTAGCATATACAAAGGTCTCCTGCGCCACACGCAGGTGGCCATAAAGATGTTGCACGCTCATAGCTTGCAAGGACCCTCTGAATTTCAACAGGAGGTAGGAACCTATGATCCTATCTATTTCCTTTTAATTTAGTCAAACATTTATCTGAATTGTTCGTCCTCAATGAGTGGTATTATTTTCTTTTCAAGCAAGATAATTCTTCTTTCTGTTATTTATTTGGATAAGTGAATAGCTAGAAGGTCTTAATTCTATAAAATACTAACAGTGCAACCAATTCCATGTTCAACCATCCATTCCACAAAATACTTGTTTAGCCTTTGCTGCTCTTGTATTTTGTGGCTCTTTTTTATGTTATTGTTGCTCTCATTATGTTTAGCAATTTCCAATGCAGTTGCCTGAATGCTCTTCTGCCATAAGTAGTCTGCAACTTAGTTTTGTATGTTTGAACAAGCTGCTTTAGTTCTGTGCAATTGTAGTCCAGTAAATGGATTAATTATTTATATGTTAATCCTGTATGAATTATCAAGTGATTTATCAATAGCACATGAATACATTGTTAGAACTTAGAATTATCAATAATCGTAATTTTATGATGATATTGTTACTATTGATATTTACTATGCATGTTGATTGTATATCAGGTTGATGTTCTGAGTAAGATAAGACATCCGAATCTTGTAACTCTTGTTGGAGCCTGTCCAGAGGCGTGGACTCTGATCTATGAGTATCTACCTAATGGCAGCCTTGAAGACCGACTCAGCTGCAGGGATAACTCTCCCCCTTTATCTTGGCAATCTCGAATCCGCGTTGCAACAGAACTATGCTCTGTTCTTATCTTCCTCCATTCTTGTAAACCTCACAGCATTGTGCATGGTGATCTAAAACCTGCCAATATTCTCCTTGATGCTAACTGGGTTAGCAAGCTTAGTGACTTCGGTATCTGTCGAGTACTATCTCAAAATGAACTTTCAAGTAACAACACAACACTGTGTTGCAGAACTGATCCTAAGGGCACATTTGCGTATGTGGATCCTGAGTTTGTTGCATCAGGAGAACTTACTCCAAAGTCAGATGTTTACTCATTTGGTATTATTTTATTGCGTTTGTTGACTGGGAAACCGGCCTTGGGGATAACAAAAGAAGTGCAGTATGCATTAAATACAGGAAAACTAGAAAACCTATTGGATCCGCTGGCAGGCGACTGGCCATTTTTCCAAGCAGAGCAGTTGGCTAACTTGGCCATGAGATGTTGTGAGATGAACAGAAAGAGCCGGCCAGACCTCGGAAAAGATGTATGGAGGGTTCTTGAATCAATGAAAGCTTCATGCGGAGGATCAACATCGCGCTGTGAGCCTCCTACGTATTTTATCTGCCCCATTTTCCAGGTGAGTCCGTATGTTCCTTCTTACTAGCAGGAGTATAAAACTTTATGGTATTTTTCAGACATTCCTTAAGATTTATGCATTGTATATTTCGCTTAATCTGACAGGAAGTAATGCAAGATCCACACGTAGCAGCTGATGGTTATACGTATGAAGCAGAGGCGTTCAGAGGATGGCTTGACAGCGGCCACGACACTTCACCCATGACAAACCTTCCACTTGCCCACAAAAATCTTGTCCCCAACAAAGCTATTCGGACTGCAATTCAAGAGTGGCTGCAACAGCATTGATATTGGTTTGTTTTTAGTCTGTCATATTGTTGTTCATAGTCATCTTCAAACAGGAAAAGCTATACTCCACTTATTTTTCCAGTACTTAATGCATCGGATTGTACAGATCGCTGTGTTTGTTTAATGTATTTGTTCAATATGAGCGTTTTGACGTATTAAATGATTGGCATGGCATGCCAAGTTGACATGGAGCTTCATAATTGCCTAGACCTGGTTTTGGTCCGGAACCAAACCGAATGGTTTACGGTTCCAGGAAACTGAAATGAACTGATTCGATTACAGTTTCAGTTTTTTTGGAATCTTAGAATCGAACCGAACTGGAATAAACCGTCTCAGTTCCGATTTAGTTCTTCATTTTTGGAAAAAAAAAATTGGTTCCGATCCGGTTCCGAATCGAACCGGGTCGGAATCGAACCGAATCTTAAGGTTACAGTTTCATATTATGTGGAACCACAACTGAATCGAAATAGATTTCAATTTGATTCTGGTTTGAAATTGGAACCAAATGGAACCGTAACTTTACGATTTTATCCGGTTCAATTCTGGTTCCGTTGCCTTATCTTAAGATAAATTTCACCGTGACTTAACATTTGTCAAGCCTTCGTTACTGATAATGAGCTCAATTTAAAATTTTATTAAAACATATTTTATAAACAACAGATGAAAAATATGAATTTTTAATATGAAAATTTTGAATTGTGAGAGTATCAAATACATTTTTTTGCATAAGAATTAAAATTTTCTGATCAGATATATAGCATTGTATTTTCACTAGGGGTGTCAAAACGAATCAACGAATCGAATTCGTATCGAATCCTAAACGAATCGAATCAAAATGTGATGGATTCGTATTCGATTCGTTTATTAAACGAATCCTAATATCAGGATTCGTATTCGATTCGTTTATTAAACGAATCGAATACGAATATTCGTTTATTCGTTTAGTCAATGATATTATTTAATAAAATAATTTACCACACTTGATTTACATTAATTCTTCATAAATATATACATATGAAATATGTAATTAATATATTTACTAAAAATACTTCACCAAATATTGAAAATATTACTTTTTTCTATGATAATTAGCTATAATTTCTCGAATCTTAATTGAAAATTAACAAGAACTAGTAAATAAAAATAATTAAACGAATCCTAAACGAATAAACGAATCAATGAGCTTAAATTCGTATTCGATTCGTTTAATAAACGAATCGAATCGAATTGACCCATTTATTAAACGAATCCATTTTTTCAAACCCGTATTCGTTTTAAAGCGAATCGAATCGAACGAATAAACGAATCATGTCCCAAATTGCCACCCTTAATTTTCACCCAATAATTCACTAACAATATACGTCCACCTTCCAGTCTTTCACGTCCACCGCAATTAGGTCGTATATTACACGTATACATCTCGCGCGTCCGCTCAGTAGGAAAAAGGTCACACGGAGCAAATCTACAGCCGTTAGCGTGTTTTCATTTCCAGAAAGCCAAGCCAAAGGCTCAAAACGGCAAAGCGTAGTAGCAAAAGCTACCGATATTTTGGTGTTTCAAAGCATTTTCTTAATTTCTAAAAATCCTAATCTCGTCACTTTTCTTATGTCACAGTATTTGCTTTTTGTTTGTTTTTATTTATGGATATGAAGAGAATAATTAATATATTTATTTTGGTACTGGTTTCGAGTCCATGTTTGGGGTCAGCCGGTGACATAGTTCATCAAGACAGCAATGCTCCAAGAAGGCCTGGCTGCGATGACAACTTCATTTTGGTAAGTAGGCTCAATTTCTGTAATTTTCGTTTTTATTTTTTGCTTGAATTTGTTCCATTTTAGATTTTGTTGTTTCTGTTTGTTTACCGAGAAAATGGAGGAAGGGAAAAGAGGCGGGAAAAATTAATGGTTCAATTTAATTGTGAAGTGAGTAGAGTATAGGAGTAGCTGTTTAAGGCGTACTTGAGTTGGGGATGTCTTGTTCAATTTGGATAAATTTTGGTATTTAATTATTGATTTCGTTTTGGTTCTGGATTTTAGGAATAAGAACATATTTTAGCAGCATTCCTGTTTGGTTTGTGCGAAAATTTGTGTAAGAAAAAGAAAATCTGGTTAATACTTGTTACTGTTAACAGAAATCTAGCGAGAATTTGGTTGAAAATTTAATGAAAAGTTTGATTAGCATTGGCATAAAACTATTTTCAATTTATAGGTAATAATTAATGTCATTTTATGATAGGTTTGATCAACTGACCGCATTATGTTTAATAGGTTAAAGTCCCGACTTGGGTTGATGGAGTAGAAGACACTGAATATGTTGGTGTTGGTGCTCGTTTTGGCCTTACGTTGGAAGCCAAGGAAAAAGATGCCAGCAATAACAGACTTGTACTGGTAGACCCTCCCGATTGTTGTAGCAGACCAAAAAATCAGGTTTTCAATTTGGACTTGTTAATATATTCTTGCTGCTAGTGATGTGTGCTATCATATGATCGAGTAAGGGGTTTGACGACTTCATGGCCCGCACTCATGCGGGAGTCGACAACAAAGAGACTTTATTACACGTAACTACGACTATATAGGTTTATCCAATATTTTATTCTTCTTGTCTGGAATCATGACTTCTTGCTAGAGGTCACTCATGCTCATTGAGAACTTCGGTTACAACGAGTTGTGCCGAAGTGATATGAATGTGTTCGTATCAGCTCATGTACAGTTCACGGAGGACCTAGAGGGTTACACACATTAGCCGAATGATTGACGATGAATTAATTAAATTGCTTCGATAAAAGATCGAAAAACAATTTAATTACTTTATCAGTAAAGTGTAAAATATTTTCCGGTGTTGACGCGCTAGCACCTGTTTATTCGGGAAATATTTCGGTGATTTTAAAAATACCGTAATTATGATTTACAGACAGTTGAGAGATTGATAAAGTTATATTTGTTTGTCACATGTGATAATAATTATTAATTAATTAAATATTGTTGTAAATTAGATGGTCACCTACACTTGTCTTTTATGTTTTAGCTTATCCCACATTGATTAGGGATAATGATATTAACCTAAACCTATCTCTATAAATAGAGAGTAAATCTTGTATAATTGATTCATTCTAAAATCAATAAGAAGAAAAGCTTGCAGCTTTACAATGTATTATTTTCTTCATTTTATCTCTTATTTTATAACACGTTATCAGCACGATATATATTTATTATTCGAAATCAGGCCTGAAGCCTAAAACGAATTATTATTCGAGACAAGGCCAGAAGCCAATCTGTTAAAAACGAAAGTTGAATATCATCAGCCACCTATCGAAGCCAATTTGCAGACAATTTGCAAATCTGTTAATAAAGAGAATTGCATCATAGGCTTTGTCCAGACAATGATGATATTAGATTTTGATCATTTTGCATCGTTCATCATGATCAAAGGCAATGATCAAATGTGCCGATTCATCACCATCAAGTTTAAATCAAGCCTGAAGCTTGAAGTTGATTATGATTTATTTGAATGTCTTTGATTGCTTTGAATCATAAAAGTCAAACTATCATCTACCAAGTGGACAAAAAGCCTGATGATGAAACAAATGGTGATAAAAAAGCCTGAAGCCTTGCTGATCATTTCATACGGCCATGAGGCTTTATTGAATTCAATGTTTGTGTTTGTTGATGATGACGTGTGACTATTTGAATTCATGATTGAATGATCAAGCCTCTGTTTGCAACTCTCATGAATTGACAAAAGCCTGAAGCCTTAATTAATTTAGTCATCATCATCATCATGCTGTATCATTATCAGCCCACTGCCTTATGTTGTGAATAGCGCTCGAAGCGTGTTTGTGAGTAAATTTATCCCGACTTTGAAGTCGAACCATCTTTATCACCAAATAGGGCCGGAAGCCTCAATTTGATTATCATGATATGAGACTTAGTCGCGTTTTGATTTTGTTTATTATTATTAATATTTTTTTGTTCTTGAATATGGATGTTGCCTAGTTGTAGTATATCCAAATTCTTATTATTATTTTTATTTCGACTTGAAGTTTTATAGTATAAATAATTCAGAACCTGAAGTTCTGAATCTTAATTAAAAAAAAAAAATTAGAATTTGTAATTCTTATTCAGAACTTGAAGTTCTGAATCTCAATATTAGAACCTGTAATTCTAATTCAAAATCTGAAGTTCTGAATCTCAGTATTAAAAATTAAGTCCTAACTCAGAATCTGAAGTTCTGAATTTCAATCCTAAAGTTAGAACATGTAGTTCTAATTCATTATGTTATGTTTTTTGTATTTTTATGAGTATGCTCTGTGGTTGCCATTAATTTGGATCCTCCACATCAGAAAATAAAAATTGTATTTTTGTTTTCATTTTACAATTTATGTTAATTTCTTTCATAATTGTGATCAACTATTAGAGGTAAATTAGAGCCCGAAGTTCTATATTAATTAATTAATTATTAGATTAGAACATGTAGTTCTAGATATATAAAATAATTATAAAACTCGAAGTTCTATAATTACATTACAATTAACGAACCTGAAGTTCTAACTTTAATTAATTAGATTTTAGATTAAAACCTGCAGTTTTAAATCTACCATGGAATCTGAAGTTCAGAATTTCTAATAGCATATTTATGAACTTGAAGTTCTAAATATTAATATTATCAATCGGAAATTAAAGTTGTGAAATATAATTCGTTTTTAGGACCTGATATTCAAAATAATAATGTAAGATTGGAACTTAAAGTTCTTGATCAGAAAATTGATTTTCAAGAGAACCTGAAGTTCTAAGTATATGTGTGTAATTTTGGTTCATATATATTTATGTGATGTTTTTAATTTTTGTATTATATTTTATTGTATATTTATTATTTTGAATTATATTTATGTGACATGAATTTTACTTTCAAGGATTTGGACCCTCCAAAGAAATTATTTGTTCCGAAAAATAAATGTGGGGATATATGCTTGGCTGATAGTGCAACCACACACACTATCCTTCGAGATAGAAAATATTTCTTGGACGTACAATTACGTGAAGGAAAGGTAAACACTATATCTGGTCCTGTAGACCTAATTGAAGGCTCTGGAAGAGCCATAATCCTATTAGCAAGTGGAACAAAATTATACATTGAAAATGTTTTATATTCAGGCAGGTCCAGTAGAAATCTGCTAAGTTTCAAAGATATTCGCAGAAATGAGTATCATATTGAAACTTTAGATGAAAACAAAATAGAATATATATGTATTACCAAAAATATCTCAGGTAAGAAATATATATTGGAAAAACTTCAGGTTTCTCATCTGGATTGTATTATACAATCATAAATGCAATAGAAAGTCATGTAGTGATGAACCAGAAGTTCAATAATCCAAAGATGTTTATGTTATGGCATAATCGTCTTGGTCATCCAGGAGCTACGATGATGCGTAGAATAATTGAAAATTCCAATGGGCATAAATTAAAGAACCAGAAGATTCTATTGACAAATGAGATCAATTGCACTGCTTGCTCACAAGGCAAACTTGTGATACGCCCATCTCCATCTAAGATTGCCCTTGAATCCCCCATCATTTTTACAAAGGATTCAAGGAGACATTTGTGGACCAATTCATCCACAAAGTGGACCTTTCCGTTACTTTATGGTTTTGATTGATGCATCTGCACGGTGGTCACATGTTTGTTTGTTATCCACACGTAACATTTCATTTGCCAAGCTACTTGCCCTGATGATTAGATTAAAGGCACAATTCCCAAATTATCCAATCAAAACCATACGATTAGATAATGCTGGTGAATTTACATCCAAGACATTTGATGACTACTGTACATCAGTTGGAATCGATGTTGAACATCCAGTTCCACATGTACATACACAAAATGGATTGGCAGAATCATTGATCATGCGAATTCAGGTAATTGCACGAACTTTATTGTTACAATCTCAATTACCAATTTCTACATGGGGTCATGCTATACTACATGCAGCTGCATTAATTCGCCTTAGACCCACAACTTATCATCAATATTCTCCAATCCAACTTGTTCTTGGTCACCAACCAGATATTTCTCATCTACGCACTTTTGGTTGTGCTGTATATGTTCCAATTTCACCCCCACAACGTACAAAGATGGGACCTCAACGTCGTTTGGGGATATATATTGGTTTTAATTCACCTTCCATTATCAGTTATTTGGAACCTTTAACGGGTGATCTATTTACCGCACGTTTCGCAGATTGTCATTTTGATGAGACAATTTTTCCACCATTAGGAGAAAAGAAAAAGCCTCCAGAAGCAAGGCATGAACTTTCTTGGAAAGTTCCTACCATGTCTCACTTAGATCCTCGCACCAGCCAATGTGAAAATGAAGTGCAAAGGATAATCCATTTGCAACAAATTGCAAATCAATTACCAGATGCATTTACAGATGCTGCAAAAGTAACCAAGTCTCATATACCAGCTGCTAATACACCAGCTCGGGTGGTTATTCCTATTGAACAATCTAGTGTAAATGCAGCTAATGAATCATCTATTGCACGTCAGAAACGTGGTAGACCACTTGGTTCTAAAGATACTATTCCCCGGAAGAGGAAAATGAGAGATTCGGATCCTGTTGAAAATAATGCTCGAGCAATGACTATACCCACATCTTCTCAATCACCAGTTCCAGAACTGATAGTCCCTGAAGAGATATCAACCCCTGAAGAGGCTCAAAATTCCAAAAATGAGGAAAAATCTACAAATTATACTTATACAAGAGAACTGTGGGATCGAAATGAAATAACCATCGACAATGTGTTTTCATATACAGTAGCTACTGAAATTGCAAATGATTTTGAACCTCAAACTGTCGATGAATGTAGACAAAGACACGATTGGCCTAAATGGAAAGAAGCAATTCAAGCAGAATTGACTTCTTTAGCCAAACGTGAAGTATTTGGACCTGTAGTCCAGACACCTGAAGATGTCAAACCCGTTGGTTACAAATGGGTGTTTGTACGAAAACGTAATGAACAAAATGAAATCATTAGATATAAAGCGCGACTAGTTGCACAAGGTTTCTCGCAGAGACCAGGTATTGACTATGAGGATACATATTCTCCAGTGATGGATACCATTACGTTTCGATTTTTAATTAGCTTGGCAGTCTCTGAAAGATTGGACATGCGTCTTATGGACGTAGTGACATCATATTTGTATGGGTCACTTGACACTGATATTTACATGAAAGTCCCCGAAGGATTGAAAATGCCTGAAGCATATAAATCAATTGATCGTAAAATATGTTCAATCAAGTTACAACGATCTTTATATGGATTGAAACAATCTGGACGCATGTGGTATAATCGTTTGAGTGAATATTTGATGAAAGAAGGATATATAAATGATCTTATCTGCCCATGCGTATTTATTAGAAAGTCCAAAATTGGATTTGCCATTATAGCAGTATATGTCGATGATATGAACTTAATTGGAACTCCTGAAGAGCTTCTAAAAACTGCTGAATATTTGAAAAGAGAATTTGAGATGAAAGACTTGGGAAAAATGAAATATTGTCTCGGCTTGCAGATTGAGCATAAAACTAACGGAGTATTTATCCATCAGTCTGCATATATTGAAAAAATTCTCAAACGTTTCAACATGGATAATGCTCATTCATTAAGTACTCCCATGGTAGTCCGATCTCTCGATCCTAAAAAGGATCAATTTCGTCCTAAAGAAGATAATGAAGAGATACTTGGTCCAGAAGTACCATATCTTAGTGCAATTGGTGCCTTGCTGTATTTAGCTCAATGCACCAGACCAGATATTGCATTTTCTGTTAATTTATTGGCAAGATTTAGTTCTGCACCAACTCGAAGACATTGGAATGGTGTCAAACATATCTTTCGTTATCTTCACGGCATTAAAGACTTGAGATTTTTTTATTCAAATGAGCTAACACAAAATCCAGGCATTGTTGGTTACGCTGATACAGGATATCTCTCTGACCCTCATAAGGCACGTTCACAAACAGGGTATGTTTTTACCTATAATAATACAACAATTTCATGGCGATCTACAAAACAGTCTTTTGTTGCTACCTCATCCAATCACTCAGAGATACTTGCATTACATGAAGCAAGCAGGGAATGTATATGGTTAAGGTCACTTATACATCACATTCAGAGCACATGCAACTTAAATTCTGCCACATATATTCCAACAGTTATATATGAAGATAATGTTGCATGTATTGCACAAATCAGAGGAGGGTACATCAAGAGAGACAGAACCAAACACATCTCACCTAAATTCTTTTAAACTCATGAGCTCCAGCAGAGCAAGCAAATTGATGTCAAGCAAATAAGATCAACCGATAATTTTGCTGACTTATTTACTAAAGCTTTACCTACATCAACATTTGAGAAGCTTGTATATAGCATTGGCATGCGCCGACTGAGCAAATTATCCTGATAATATTTCATCAGGGGGAGCATAATCATTGACATCAAGAAATATTGTTGGATTAAAGCGCATTGTACTCTTTTTCCTTCGACCAAGTTTTTGTCCCATTGGGTTTTACTGGCAAGGTTTTAATGAGGCAGTGTTAGATCAATTATTGTAAAATTAAAGTGATGGTTCCCAAGGGAGAGTGTTGTAAATTAGATGGTCCCCTACACTTTATTTTATGTTTTAGCTTATCTCACATTGATTAGGGATAATGATATTAACCTAAACCCATCTCTATAAATATATAGCAAATCTTATATAATTGATTCATTCTAAAATCAATAAGAAGAAAAGCTTGCAGCTTTACAATGTATTATTTTCTTCATTTTATCTCTTATTTTATAACAAATATTAATTAATTTTAATTTTTATTATTTTAATAATAAAATTATTATTAAATGTTTTGTGATTTAGCATTGATGTAGCAAAATTATATCTAATTAAGTTGACTTATTTGACTAATTATGGCCAAGTATTATTAGATAAGAAAAGACAATTTATCATCACTTTTTGCTTTATCTCCACACCAATTGAAAGAATTAGAAAGGAGAATGGAATGAATTTTTTATTTTTTTGGATCTTGCATTGCTGGCCATGGAAGCAGAAGAAAATTAGTTTCATTTTTTCTATTGAAGCTCATAAGCCATTTGACCAATTTTGAAATGGAAAAATGAAGAAAAAATGAATGTAGTTTCATTTTAGGGCTTGCTACACATGCAAATGAAAAGAAAAAAGAAAATGTTTTGCATTTTTTTTCTCATTGGCTGCCAAGCCTCGCAAAAAAATGATGATAAATTTTGTCTTTTCTTGGCTAATAATTAGTCAAATAAGTCGAAACTTACTTGAATATAATTTTGCCACATTAATGCTTATCCACAAAGCATTTAATAGTAAAAAAATTATTATTAAAGTAATAATAATGAAAATTAATTAACATTTAATGAGTTAATCATTATTATCACATGTAACAAAATATAAAGATAGCTTTATCAGTCTCCCAACTGTCCATAAATTAATTTCTAAAATCACTAGAATATTTTCCGAATAAACGGGTGCTAACGCGTCAACACCGGGAAATATTTCACACTTTACCGATAAAGTAATTAAATTGTCTTAAGAGCATTATTTGATACTGATAGTTGGGTGACGGGTCTCATGTCACAAGAACATGAACATGTTGGAGTTCTACGGTCCCAATGATCGAATAACAAGCATAAAACATACATGCGAATACATCAAGGAGTTGCAGAATACTCACAATGATCGGTTGTGGCAATGCGGTGAAGAACAAAAATCTTTTCTGCTCTCCTACATGCTCACGGCAGTGGCTGAAATGGTGTCCTTTATTTTCGGCTTTGTGTGGTTCCATCAAGCTCCAAGCTTTGGTTGATGATTCCAAGCTCATGAAATTAATTCCCTATCACCTTTGTATGAACTCATTTAAGTGCTAGCTCTTGATGTTTTTGCCATAAAACCACCACTTGTTTCTCCTTCACTTTCACGGCAGTGAACCAGAAAAGGAAGAGAAAAAACTGCCCAAAGGGCGTGAGAGAGAGGAAGAGAAATGGGAGAGAGAGAGATCGTTTGGTTGGTGGCCAAAATGTGTATCTAATACACTTTTCAATTTCAAAAATTGTATTAGTTAAATTGTTTTCCAAAAACAAATAAACATATACCAAATTTTGCTTTTCCAAAAAGTCAAGGCAATAAAGTTTTGCCAACCACTACATCAACTATTCACATCAATCAAGTGACAAGTTGTCAAGTCACTCAAAGTGACTAGACATCACATCACTCAAAGTGACAAGTGATTTGACGCTTGATGTGACTAGCGATTTGACGCTTGATGTGACTTGCGTGCCGCACTCGAATTCGAAATGCGAATGCGCTCGCAAACACTCCCGGGCTCGGGTTCGCTGATTCCAAATTATCGAATTTTCCGTTGCGACGTAATTAATTAATTATGCCTAGCAAAATCACTATTCACGCCGCTAACGAATTAATTCTAAATTAACTTGTTTGCCCGAATTAAAATATAATTTCAATTCCGCGTCGAAATCCAATTTCGTTTAATATATCGAATATATTATTTGTCGATTAATTCCAAATTAATCGTTCTTCTTTTAATGATATTTTATCCCAGATAAAATATCTCCGTAATTAATTCCAGATTAATTCTCTCTCTCATCTAATTAATCACAGATTAATAAAGTGCGAGTCATACGTCATCGGTGAATCTTCGGGAAGCGACCCTTGAGATCCCCGAATATGTTGGCAGTAAATTCGGTCGTCGGACTATCCGAACACGTAAGTACCTAGTACTACGTTTGTACCGATTTACAAGACAAGGTTGGCTTCTAGCAAAGCGCCATGCCTACCCAATTCTCCAGAAATATCCTTACAGGAATATGTGATCTATATCAGGCGTAGTATACGTAGTATTGCGTATTTCGATCCAGTATCGGATGATCACATGCAAGGCCTGGGGCTGGTACAGTGTCTGCCCTCGTACGAAGCATATATCGGATCACTAACAACTTGTCTCTTTATTATCGGATAATCATGACCAAGTCATATTATCCCGATGGTTGCAACCCTTTAGAGAACCAGTTCTGTATCCCTGCGCGATCATCATCTCCATATGACTGGAGTGATACTTCCGTCTTGACATGACACCCAACACACTACGATTCTCAATATACCCAGTAGAGGCGTACACAGAACCTGTTAAAGCCCTGGACGACCTAAAACCAAAGCATATTGATTGTCGCAAGTATTAGCGGTGCAAGTCTTAGGTTAAGACCAAATACACCTACCTTGATTTCGGACTTCCATAGACACATAATCATACTACCAATGGAATTCCGAGGGGTCTATCCAGAGCGAAGCTGTTTTCCGTACCATCGGTAAAACACAACCTCCTACTACACTTGCATAAGTATCATATACCCAAATATATGAGAACTATGTCGTTATGCCCTCACAACGCGCACAGTGTAATACTAGTCTTTTACGCATTATCGATGTCCAATCTCGATAATACTCTGACTAGGGATATTTAATGATTAAACCTTCGTGGATTGATACTGTCTCATATCATCTAAATCCAGGTACTAATCATAAAGACCTCCTATCATTTATACATCTTGGTGATCTAATCACAAATGATAAGAGAGCAATTTCCTTTGTCACATAGTTAATTTGTACAACAACACCATGATCTGTACAAATAGTGACGCTATGGGTCATAACTGTCCAACAATCTCCTACTTGGCCTATAGCCAGTCACTCGAGTGTCCTACACCCGAACTATGTACGGTTCGCTCAAATTACTGATAAAAAATTTTCGTCGGCGGATTTACATGATTATCATCTGATGCGATTTATTCGATCATCACATCGCCACGATGTATGAGTGGCGATGTGATGATCGAACGAATCAGATGAATATCGAAGTATATATCTGGATCGTTGATGAGACCATTAATTCTTTAACCTGCGCTGTAGCCTAGCTCAGCTGCTAACAGAACTATATCTAATCTAATTAGATTATTATCAATCCAGAAGGCTTCTATTGCTACCTCAGCTGCAGCAGCAATAATCCACTTTTGTTGTTTATTCGGTAACAGTATCTTGCTTGGAAGATTTCCAGCTCACTGTTCCGTTATTCAAACTTTATAGTACCGTTGTTACGACTTATAGTCGTTATTATCGGTTAGGAAACTTGCAACAGTGAACCCAGTCACTTCAAGTTCTCATTCTCCATAGTATAAGACAGCATCCTTAGTTCCTCTAAGATACTCAAGGATGTTCTTAACATCAATCCAATGACTATCACTTGGATTGGCCTGATTGTGACTCCATATGCTCGAAGCGTATGAGACACAAGGTCGCGTACATTTTTCAATGCACGAGTTCTCGAAGAGTGCTAACAAATTTTAGATCTATCCCAGTAGATCTTTATTCCTAGAATAAATGTTGTTTCTCCCAAGAATTCTACGGAGAATTTTTCATGAAAGCCAAGCTTTCACCGATTATTTTATGGGAATGTTATTTCCCAGAAATGACATATTATCATTATTTATTGGACAGTCACTGTCAGTGCGCTCCCACTAACCTCCTTATATACACAAGAATCATTTTCGTTTTGAATTAAATCATACACCATTATGATTACATCAAAATGATAATTCTAAGAACCCAATGCTTGCTTCAATCCATCCATGGATCGAATAACCTGCAAACCTTGTTTGCTAGTTTTGGTACGACAAAACCGTCAGGATGTTGTAAACATCCTCCAAAAGGTTTCATTTTCAGGAAAACGATTTTCCGTTCAGCTGCCACATTTCATAAATGAAACATGCAGCATTAGCAAGCATTATTCAAATGGATTTACCGAGGCAACAGGTAAAAGGTTTCGTCGTAATCGACACAATGTTGATAATGATACATTTTCGCTACAAGCCTAGCTTAGCACGTTGGTAAGTTGCCTTCCATGTATGTCTTCCTTGAAGACTAAAATAGTACCAATAGGCACAATGCCTTGCGGTACAACAACTAGTGTCTAAACATAGTTGGTATACATGGAATCCATTTCGGATATCATGACACTTTGCCATAATAGGGAGTCGATACTTTGTATCACTTCCTCATACGTAGTCAGTTCGTATTCCTCAATAAGATTGACATCTTTATGAGGTGAGATCAGAAACTCATACCCCAGGATATTTTCTGACTCTCTCCGACTTATGCGGTTCTTGTGTATTCGAAGATTACTGGTTTAGTTTCATCTTTGATAAACTATTTATGTTCCATTAGGAATCGGTGCTTGGAACCGTATTACTCCGATTTTCATCGAGTTTTACTATCCTCCCACTTACCACTGCATATAGGTATTCCTCTTAGGAAAACCGCATGGTGAGCAACAATTAAATTGTTCTCTTGTGAGTTGTATAAGTACTATACTTTGGTATCCCTAGGATAGCCTACAATTGGCACTTATCCGATTTGGGTTTTAGTTTGGTATCATCCAAACGTATGCCTAGCATTCTCAAATCTTCAGGAATGAGAAAACCCAGTTTCTTTCCTGTTCATATCTAATATGATATCTGTCAAACAGATTTTAATGGAACCTTATTCAAAATAAGTTATGCACTGTTAATGCGTATCCGTTGAAGGAAATGGTAGCTCAGAGCGACTCATGAATAACCTTATCATGTCCAACATAATTCGGTTTCTCAGTTCGGACATACCGTCAGATTGACGTGTTCCGGAAGGAGTCCTCATTGAAAGAATAATATACTCTTTCAAGTATATGAGAAACTTATTGCTTAAGTATTTTCATCATGGTCTAACCGTGATGGTTTAATACTTTAGCCGATCTGTTTGTCTATTTCGTGTCGGAACTTTAAAAGTTTCCGATTTGTGTTGCAAAAGAAACACATAACCATAACGCGATACCACATCCGTAAAGGTCACGAAATATTCATATCCACATCTAGCCTAGCTAGACATGAGCCCACTTGCTTCACTATGAACTAGGGCTAACAGATCGGTGGCATTTGCACTTTTACCAAGTAAAGGTGTTTTAGACACTTTGCCCAATAAACCAGATTCGTAAACTTTATTTGAATAGAATCAAATTTGTCCTAGTATCCGCTCTTCGAAAGTGTGGATATACGAGTCTTGTTTAAATTGTGTCCAAGACAATAATGCCACTTTTAAGTTTCTTCTGATCAAATCAGTTTGAGCTATTTGTTTGTCATGTTATATGTTTGAGATATTATTTATATTCAAAATATAAATACTGTTAATTCACATATAATGTGTTTATCTCAATATCATCTTTATAAAATAAAACAATTTAGTGTTATAGAATATAAAGGTAAATCCGCAACGGATTAAACACTGATATAGAGATAATGTTTCTAATCAAACTAGTTACATTATAACAGTTTCCTAATTTAAGTACACACCCGAAGGGTAGTTCCTAAAATTAGGTATCTATGATTAAAACAGCGACAGTTGTCCCGTTTTCGATTCGCAGATAAATCTCTACTGAAGTCAGTATCCTGCTCATAGCAGATTCTGCACATCAATACATATTTATGTACCACACTAAGTATTTAAAATCCAATTTTAATACTAGTAGTGAACATATTTATGACAAACATATATGAAGTCAGAGTCTTGCCCGTCTTCAATTCCTTCATGTCTGCTTTGTCCAAACGGCAGTCACGCTTCCACGACTCTGTTTGCCACAGTTTAGGCAGACATTTTGGGATATGTCATTTATCTTCCCAGAAGATTATAATGATTTTGCATTTGCCCTTTTCCATACTCAGAAGCGTTCAGCCTAGCCTTGGCTTTCTGGAATGTCGAACTAAGGTGCGCGCCTTGCCTTATTGCAAACTTTGGCTTTGACTCATTGAGTATAGCCATTAACTCTCCAAGAGTTTAGTATTGCAATTTAGTATTTCAAAGATCTAAAATAGATTTATGAAGATCCTTTAATTTCATTATCATACTTTAAGGATAATGAAATTATCCTTAAAGTATGATAATGAAATTATCCTTAAATTATCCTTAAAGTTTGCCTTATTGCAAACTTTGGCTTTGACTCCTTGAGTATAGCCATTAACTCTCCAAGAGTTTAGTATTGCAATTTAGTATTTCAAAGATCTAAAATAGATTTATGAAGATCCTTTAATTTCATTATCATACTTTAAGGATCTAATCCTTAGTTCTGATTAAGAAATTAAGGAGTCTAATTGGCAAGCATAATGGATTAAGCACTAAAGTTATCATCACATTAATCTTCCAAAGATCATGCTCCACTATTTGCTTAACTTCGGGCTTAGGCTTAATATGTTATTTTATCAAATAAATTAACTTATTACTTTCCAGGACTATCCTGAAACTTTATTCCCAATTTGAAAATTAAAGTCATTTAAAACATTTTTCACCCAGGATTATGTTTTAAACACCAATCTTTCAATTTATCTTGATTCTAATAGTCCAACTATTTAATCAACGATTTGAGGTACTATTTATTATAATGATTACTATAGTCCAACTATAAAATCAACTATAATTAATTAAATCAAATATATTGATTACTATAATCCAATTATATAATCAACTATAAATGAATAGTTTGAATACAGTCCGACTGTTTATTAAAACAACCATTTAAATATTAGTCCAACTAACATTTAATTATTTGACGAATGATATGTGATTGAGCGCGTATGGCAAGTAATTAAACGAATATTGCAAATTTAATTCTTGCCTCCCACTATTTTTCGGCGAGCCTCTAACCCTCTGTCGAGTACTCGGGAAACCTTGTTTCCTAGTGGGCTAGGATCCCGTTAAATATCACACAATCTTGACTTTGGCCAACAAATTGTATGATAATTAACTAGGTAGATCTCTAAGATCAATTGGATCCCATCCAATTCCTAGATCCAGTAGGGGGACATCCAAGTCCGAAACATATATCTTATATATGCCAATATATCCAATATATTGCCTAACCTTTTTCCTCTGAATCAACTAAGCTTTGGCTTTGGCACAACAAACTTAGTGATCCCAGTTAAGCGGAATCCATTGTCCATGGAAAGCTTCGTAATCAATGTCGATGGACAAGAAGTGGTCTTGACTTTGGCCAACAAACCACAACTTGGACAAGACACCAATATGGAACAAAGCCTTCGTGATTCAAACACATCATCGACGGACAAAGGTCTTGACTTTGGCCAACAAACCAATGCCAGTCTTAGATCTTGAGTAATAATCACTCAATGGAAGGAAAAACGCTTAATATTATTTGAGGGTTTTTCGCGTGCAAATTGACAACCAATTTATTATCTTTGTTAAGGTCTCATCATCATACACCCTTATACATGCATTCTAAACACATATTAAAGCGCGTATGAATAAAATAATAATGATATGCGGATGAATACTTAACAAATTGATCCTAGATCAAATCTCTCCATTTCCTCTCTCCCGCTAGCACAAATATTTACTTCTACCCGATACACTACACTTCTAAAGAAACCTCATTTACATTGAGGGGAATATGTGAGAAGAGAAATACATAGAGTCAAGAGGTAATAGGCTGGACACGCAGGTCCAATTAATAAATTCCAAATTTATTACAATAATTTCTAAAATTGCCCCACCCATCTTATATCCATTCGATATACATTATTCATGCATCGCAACCATGTATTCACACAAGCATGTTATCAATCAATCTAATCCAATTAATTAATCTGATAATTAATGACCATCCAATGTTCAAACAACGATTTGATTTTGCTCGAGTCCAACTCGTTTTGCGAATAAGTACTCAAAGTACGAATTCTCGAATTAAATTAAACTACAAAATTAAATCCAATTCAATTTGTATTTAATACTAATTCGCTATTTAATTCCAAATTAAATATTACACTTTATTAACGAACCTTTACGACTTAAATTTCAAATTTAATCGTTACGGGTCTCAAAGCCCGATTAACGTCCAACGTCAATTTAATTAAAGTCCAATGGGCTTTTAATTAATTTCTTTAAGGTGTGGACTTTTGGTCAACTTGGGTCAAACCCAATAACCAAAACCCAATCAAAGAGTAGCCCCATAAGCCTAGAAATCAATTTAGGCCCATTAGGCCCAATTAAAGTTAAAGGTCCATTAGTCATAATTGAACTTTATGGATATGGTTTTGGGCCCAATTGGATCCAACCAATTTGCCTAAACCAATCTTGGTACAACTAAGCCCAATAACAACTTTACATGCCCAAATCCAATTTAAGCCCAAATAATTAAATCACCAAAAATCCAATTTCATAATTTAATTATTCTAAAGTGTATTGCATAATTAATTACCCAATTCAATATTTCCAAAACATCAATTAGCCTAATTAATCATGCTCATTTACAACAAAAATGAAGCAAGATAATCATGATCATAGGATCATCGGTTCCTACCTCATGTTGAATCATGCTCATTTCCATCAAAGCTCCAAGCTTTGGTTGATGATTCCAAGCTCATGAAATTAGTTCCCTATCACCTTTGTATGAACTCATTTAAGTGCTAGCTCTTGATGTTTTTGCCACAAAAACACCACTTGTTTCTCCTTCACTTTCACGGCAGTGAACCAGAAAAGGAAGAGAAAAAACTGCCCAAAGGGCGTGAGAGAGAGAAAGAGAAATGGGAGAGAGAGAGATCGTTTGGTTGGTGGCCAAAATGTGTATCTAATACACTTTTCAATTTCAAAAATTGTATTAGTTAAATTGTTTTCCAAAAACAAATAAACATATACCAAATTTTGCTTTTCCAAAAAGTCAAGGCAATAAAGTTTTGCCAACCACTACATCAACTATTCACATCAATCAAGTGACAAGTTGTCAAGTCACTCAAAGTGACTAGACATCACATCACTCAAAGTGACAAGTGATTTGACGCTTGATGTGATTAGCGATTTGACGCTTGATGTGACTTGCGTGCCGCACTCGAATTCAAAATGCGAATGCGCTCGCACACTCCCGGGCTCGGGTTCGCTAATTCCAAATTAACGAATTTTCCGTTGCGACGTAATTAATTAATTATGCCTAGCAAAATCACTATTCACGCCGCTAACGAATTAATTCTAAATTAACTCGTTTGCCCGAATTAAAATATAATTTCAATTCCGCGTCGAAATCCAATTTCGTTTAATATATCGAATATATTATTTGTCGATTAATTCCAAATTAATCGTTCCTTCTTTTAATGATATTTTATCCCAGATAAAATATCTCCGTAATTAATCCCAGATTAATTCTCTCTCATCTAATTAATCCCAGATTAATAAAGTGCGAGTCATACGTCATCGGTGAATCTTCGGGAAGCGACCCATGAGATCCCCAGATATGTTGGCAGTAAATTCGGTCGTCGGACTATCCGAACACGTAAGTACCTAGTACTACGTTTGTACCGATTTACAAGACAAGGTTGGCTTCTAGCAAAGCGCCATGCCTACCCAATTCTCCAGAAATATCCTTACATGAATATGTGATCTATATCAGGCGTAATATACGTAGTATTGCGTATTTCGATCCAGTATCGGATGATCACATGCAAGGCCTGGGGCTGGTATAGTGTCTGCCCCGTACGAAGCATATATCGGATCACTAGCAACTAGTCTCTTTATTATCGGATAATCATGACCAAGTCATATTATTCCGATGGTTGCAACCCTTTAGAGAACCAGTTCTGTATCCCTGCGCGGTCATCATCTCCATATGACTGGAGTAATACTTCCGTCTTGACATCACACCCAACACACTACGATTCTCAATATACCCAGCAGAGGCGTACACATAACCTGTTAAAGCCCTGAACGACCTAAAACCAAAGCATATTGATTGTCGCAAGTATTAGCGGTGCAAGTCTCAGGTTAATACCAAATACACCTACCCTGATTTCGGACTTCCATAGACACATAGTCATACTACCAATGGAATTCCGAGGGGTCTATCCAGAGCGAAGCTGTTTTCCGTACCATCGGTAAAACACAACCTCCTACTACACTTGCGTGAGTATCCTATACCCAAATATATGAGAACTATGCCGTTTTGCCCTCACAACGCGCACAAGTGTAATACTAGTCTTTTACGCATTATCGATGTCCAATCTCGATAATACTCTGACTAGGGATATTTAATGATTAAACCTTCGTGGATTGATACTGTCTCATATCATCTCAATCCATGTACTAATCATAAGGACCTCCTATCATTTATACATCTTGGTGATCTAATCACAAATGATAAGAGAGCAATTTCCTTTGTCACATAGTTAATTTGTACAACAACACCATGATCTGTACAAATAGTGACGCTATGGGTCATAACTATCCAACAGAACATGGGTAATGCGTTTGAGGAACATGTTACTGAACTTGACCAAACGTGTCGAATCACATGAGCGATTATCCGCAATCAATGATTCGTCGCACAGCCGTACTAGTGTACCACTAGTCTTTTGACCTGCAATGTCACGACTGCCTTGATTCGATAAAACATCGGAAAACTATCTTTGTTTTTGTCACATGTGATAAATAATTATTAATTAATTAAATTTTAATTAATTTCAATTTTATAAATTTAATAATAAATATTTTATTATTAAATGTTTTGTGGATAAACATTGATGTCGCAAAATTATATCCAATTAAGTTTTGACTTATTTGACTAATTATTGGCCAATTATTATTTGCTAAGAGAAGCAATGTTTAAAAATACGGGGCGGCGCCTCGAGGCGGCCGGCCATTGAGGCGCGAGGCGGACCTTCTCGAGGCGGTGAGGCAGGCGCCTCGATCCGAAAATCGGAAAAATAATCCAAAATACATTCATTTCTTCATAATCCATAGTATGTTCAAAAAACTATTGATAAGTAATCCAAAATACATTACTTTCTTCATAATTCATAGTATGTTCAAAAAATTATTGATAATTAATCCCTAAATAAGCTATCATTAGTGTCTAGTGGCATGAAGTTTGGGTCAAAATCTATGTCATCATCAGATGGGTCATCATCCAAAGAACCTTATTCACTTGTATTGTCTTCATCCACTAATTGTGGAGCTTTCATTTTCCCTAACAAATAACATAAAGTCGTATTATTTTTTAATTTGATTATATAAATTGCATTATTTGTACAAGATTAACTTACTTTGGTCTCTGCTCATTTTTTGTGCAGGTGCTCTACTGCCACTCAGTTGTTCAATGGAACGACGACGTTTTGGAAGCCCAAAACGTCGTCGTTTCATTTTAGAAAATTTTTTTAAAAAAAAAAAAAACCTCTGCTGGTGAGGCGGCCGCCTCAGAAAACTCGCGGCGAGGCGGCCACCTCAACCGTTTTTTTAAACACTGAAGAGAAGACAAAATTTTTCATCCCTTTTTGCTTGATCCCCACGCCAAATTGAAAGAAAATAAAAAGGATAAGGGAATGAATATTTTTTTTTTTTGGGTTCTTACATTGCTTCTCTCGGCCATGGAAGTAGAATAAAAATGAAAGTTTCATTTTTCTCTTGAAGCTCATAAGCCATTCGACCAATTTTGCAATGGAAAAATGAAAAGAAAAATGAAAGTAGTTTCATTTTAGGGCTTGTTTCCCATGCAAATGAAAAGGAAAAAAGAAAAAAGATAATGTTTTGCATTTTTTTCCTCTTTGGGTGCCAAGCCTCACAAAAAATGATGATAAATTTTATATTTTCTTGGCTAATAATTAGCCAAATAAGTCAAAACTTACTTGAATATAATTTTGTCACATTAATGTTTATCCACTAAGCATTTAATAATAATAATTTTATTTTTAAATAATAATAATTAATAATTATTCTCACATGTGACAAAAACAAAGATAGCTTTATTAGTCTCTCATCTGTCCATAAATCATAATTATGGTATTTCTAAAATCACTGGAATATTTACCGAATAAACAGGTGCTAGCACGTCAATATCGGGAAATATTTTACATTTTATCGATAAAGTAATTAAATTGCCTTCCAATCTTTTATCATTGCAATTTAATTAATTCGTCGTCAATCATCACTTTTTGCTTGATCTCCACGCCAAATTGAAAGAAATTAAAAAGGATAAGGGATTAATTTTTTATTTTTTTTTAGATTTTGCATTGCTTCTCTCAACCATGGAAGGAGAAGAAAAATGTCAATTGGTTTCAATTTTCTCTTGAAGCTCATAAGCCATTTGACCAATTTTGAAATGGAAAAATGAAAGTAGTTTCATTTTAGAGCTTGCTTCCCATGCAAATGAAAAGAAAAAAGAAAATGGTTTGCATTTTTTTCCTTTGGCTGCCAAGCCTCACAAAAATTGATGATAAATTTTATCTTTTCCTATATAATAATACTTGGCCAATAATTAGCCAAATAAATTTGGATATAATTTTGCCACATCAATGTTTAACCACAAAGCATTTAATAATAAAAAATTTATTATTAAAATAATAATAATTAAAATTAATTAACATTTTATTAATTAATAATTATTATCACATGTGATAAAAACAAAGATAGATTTATCAGTCTCCCAATTGTCCATAAATCATACTGACGGTATTTTTAAAATCACTGGAATATTAGTCGAATAAACGGGTGCTAGCGCGTCACACCGGGAAATATTTTACACTTTACCGATAAAGTAATTAAATTGTCTTTCGATCTTTTATCGAAGCAATTTAATCAATGTTTAAAAATACGGGGCGGCGCCTCGAGGCGGCCGGCCATTGAGGCGCGAGGCGGACCTTCTCGAGGCGATGAGGCAGGCGCCTAGATCCGAAAATCGGAAAAATAATCCAAAATACATTCATTTCTTCATAATCCATAGTATGTTCAAAAAACTATTGATAAGTAATCCAAAATACATTACTTTCTTCATAATTCATAGTATGTTCAAAAAATTATTGATAATTAATCCCTAAATAAGCTATCATTAGTGTCTAGTGGCATGAAGTTTGGGTCAAAATCTATGTCATCATCAGATGGGTCATCATCCAAAGAACCTCATTCACTTGTATTGTCTTCATCCACTAATTGTGGAGCTTTCATTTTCCCTAACAAATAACATAAAGTCGTATTATTTTTTAATTTGATTATATAAATTGCATTATTTGTACAAGATTAACTTACTTTGGTCTCTGCTCATTTTTTCTGCAGGTGCTCTACTGCCACTCAGTTGTTCAATGGAACGACGACGTTTTGGAAGCCCAAAACGTCGTCATTTCATTTTAGAAAATTGAAAAAAAAAAAAAACCTCTGCTGGTGAGGGGCCGCCTCACTAGCAGAGAGGCGGGCGCCTCAGAAAAACCGCATAAGGCGGCCGCCTAGAGGCGCCGTCGCCGTGAGGCGGCCGCCTCAACCGTTTTTTTAAACACTGAATTTAATTAATTCGTCGTCAATCATTCGGCTAATGTGTGTGACCCCATGGGTTCTCCGTGAGCTGGACATGAGTCGATACGAACACATTCATATCACTTCGGCACAACTCGTTGTAATCGAAATTCTCAATGATCACCTCTAGCGAGATATCATGGTCCCCAGACACGAAGAATAAAATATCGGATAAACCCATATAGTCGTACTTACGTGTAGTAAAGTCCATATGTTGTCAACTCCCGATCGAGTGCGGGCCATAAAATCATCAAACCACTAACTCGATCATAGAATTAGGAAATCAATCATATACGGGATTTGCGTATCTGCAAACACATTTTCAAATGACGTGTACTCTGGCCGGAGATTTTATCATCGTGTATATACACCTACGATCTCAAGCTCAATTATCTGAGCCAGCAGATTCCATCTCGATCATCACCTGGCCTCATACATTAAGAACACATTACCAACAAGCTTCTTTCACCGGGCGTGGTTAGCCCATTGCAATATACACAAGTGAATGATGCGTCTCAATGTAGAGTGCAGCCGTGACATCTCAGGTCAAAGGACTAGCGGTACACTAGTACGGCTGTGCGACAAATCATTAACTATGGATAATCGCTCATGTGATTTGTCACGTTCAGTAACACGTTCCTCAAACGCATTACTCATGTTCATGTTCTTGTGACGTGAGACCCGTCACCCGTGACCCAACTATCAATATCAAATATTGATCTTATGGCAGCATCAAAAACATGTCAGTCATGAGATGCGATCATCCCTGATGACATGACCTCAACCGGGAACAGATTCGGATATATAATTATGTCAAAACTCTGTACTCACATCTACAACCTTTTGCAGATAAAGTCTTGACACGAAATACATCACGAGATCTCATTTTGCATCAAATATAAGATAGCAACTGAACGAACAAATGCAAAATGTTATAAGATTGTCATTTTATTAATCGTAAACAAGTTTACGATTAATAAGAATATTATATTTACACAAGGATGATATCCCTGAATCATATGACACGATTGGTTCTATGGCATATCCCAACAACTGGAGTAAAGGGAAAAGAAAAAGATCTTACAATATTTTACTATTAATTCTTGGAATGACATTTGGTGTCAGGGAAAAAAGTGCACAAAAAGTCCAAATTTATTTGATTAAAATGGGGCATGGAGGACTAGGCAGGTTTCCTGGATGCCCCCATGTCTATAGACAACGAGTTCGATAATTATTTAAAAGGATAGGCGAAGCCCTGTTTTGGTTATTATTTGAGTCAACTGTTTGTGCTTCTCAAATTTCTTTTGCAACGTATGATGAACATTGTAATCTCTTCCTGCTCACAGGGCCTGCAAACTTGCGTGGTAGCGTTGTTATCATGGTATGTATATTCCTCTTTTTAACCCACCCCAAAAACCCAAAACTAATCTCATCCGTTTTGTTGCTAAATGCCAATTATATCTTTAAGAAACTAGAAAATTGGATTTGACATTATTTTGTCCAAGCATGGCCACATACGTATAGCTTGGTCTGCTTGGGGGTTCGCCATGTGATGCACTTAGTGCTGTCAGAACTCTTGCATGGTCTTGAACATCAATTTATGCACCACCCTCCGTGAGATCGTACCATTGTGGCATTGTAATAACTGAACAATTACTGTCACTTTACAGATTCATCGCTACTCTGAATCTTGAATTTGTCTTCCTCCTTATTGTTATACAACTTTGAATATGTTTTTGAGTAATAAAAAAATGATGAGAAAGTAACATCACATGTCATGCATCCTACATGGAGATGTGATTTATCAGCACTGGAAAAATATTTCTCATTGCCTGTGAACATTACATAATTTTTGATCAGTTTTAGTTTAATTATAAGGAAAAGAAGTAGCGGAGAAGCTGGCTCTGTCTCTTATTCACTATTCTTCAGGTTATAACATAGGACTGACCATAAACAAATATGGTTTCAGATGGTTTCAACATGCTGGAGACTCGTTTATTAAAGTACCATTCTTTGGAGCTGTCTCATATCTGACATTGCTGTTTGTGATTCCATTCTGCATAGCATTTTCTGTTGTTTGGGCTGTTTATAGCCGCATATCGTTTGCTTGGATAGGTCAAGACATCCTTCTAAGACAAATTTTTATCAATTACCTTTTTTATTTTATTATGGTTTTCTTCCTTTTTTGTCTACTTTCCCTAGTTTCAGCAATGAACTCCACCCCTCCCCTTTTTAAAAAACCCCTTTTTTTCCTGTCATTTCTATTTTATTGTTGCAACTCCCTACACAAGTAAAGCAGCCTCTTTCCTCTATATGGTTTATGGATCAACCTGTTAAGGAGCTTAGAAATATTATCCAAACAAGAAAAGAACCATTTTCCTTTTCCTGAGTCTTTAACAAACATGAAATTTGGCAGGTTACCACTCGGAACATCACCTCTTTTTTTTTTGTTGCTTAAAAGTTTGTTTCACTGTGAATGGGATGGTAAGGTTAACAGTAAACACTGAATCAACATGTATATTTGATGTCATTTTCTTTCACTATACATTCACAGTGGCATACAAGCTCACATGGATTATGCATGTGATGGGGAATTGTTTTCTGGAATCCTTGTGTGAATACATAATTTAACATGGACCCAGGTAGTGTATGTACATCTTAGATTAATACTAGGTATCTTTGTTCTTTATCATCTTTTCAAGGCAATATTTTGTAACTTATAGTCTTGTATTCCAAACTATTGGCCTTTTTACCTCCCTCAGTGTTATTTATTTAGATATTTTCTATGGTTACTTGATTCAGGGAATTGCACTGATGGTATCCCAATGTCTCCTCGTGGCATTTTCACTAAGGTTTGCTTATGTAGCTTAAAAATATAGTATGGTTACACAGTAAGGACATCATTGGACTTAGGATGGTCATGAGCATTAAAAACTTGCTTACCTTTCAAGAAAGTTGGGGGTTATCATTATTAAACGATTGGACTCGTGATTCCACTAACCACGAAAACTGAACTCAAGTGGGAGCGGGGTAGAAGAGGAAACATTTACCTAACATTTTTCTATTTGCAAATTGAATGATTTATGTTTTAACTTGTGGACTGTTTGTAAATCAGATTATTGTCTGGTTCCATTTTTGGTTTATGCTTTCTTTTTTTTGGGTTTCAGGTATGATTGGCTGATGAAGAAAAATTACCGATCAGGATATTTTGTTTGGGCGATGACTTCTTATGGTTTAGGTATGAGAAATGCTAATTTTGTGGAACTGGACATTATTGTTGCAGGTATACATGAAGAGAATGAGTAAAACTTTAGAAGCATGGACATTTGTCCCATATTTGTGTGAGTAGTTCAATCCGCCCGAACGCTGCTTAATCGCTGCTCTAGTGCTCTATTTGACCAGTCAAAGGGCGGGGTTAACTTGTCAAACATGCAGACTTTTATCTAATATATAAAGAATCATAACTTAAAATACATAATCACCGCCTATGACTGCCTAAGCGGTCGTTTGGAAAACCCTCCTAAGCGACCGCCTAAATGCTATTTAGGCGGTGCCTTTAACAACAGAGCGTATATGTACATAGGAATGAAGTAGATGTAGTGAATTTTAGATTTCTCATCAAACGATCATCAATAGGGAAAGTTCAATTATCGTATTCGCTAAAGCTAGCATAATAATGTATCATCCTTTGCAAAGAAGAGATAATTTTTTACAAGAGACCCTAGCAAATAAGGTCATTCATATCTGTTTAGATCTGGATACTAATAAAAAACCAATTCTAGTTACCTCAATTTGACAATGCTGAAGATTAATAATGTATACAAAGAACGAATGCACCATCCTACCATCCTTGTGGATTTCTTTCCTTTTATTTTTTAATGTTTTTTTTTTTTTAAGCTTATGTAGCAAAATATTCTGAGCATTGCTAAAATGGACACTAGTAAACGCATAGTTCTAACCCTGGGTTTATGGAATGTCTTAGGATTAATTTAGGCGTCGATTGATTCATGTCTGAATGATTCTTGCTCCACAGGACTCCTGATTACGTATGTAGCATTGAAGCTGATGGATGGACATGGCCAACCAGCATTGCTTTACATCGTTCCATTTACACTTGGTAAGTAGTGATAGATACCTGAGAATGGTCTACTCTTGCATATACAGCCTGAATTTTCTACCATGACAGATTCAGGAACAACGGAGAGTCATCACCTCTCCTTAAACTAAGCCAAATTCCAACTTTAGCCTTGACTAGTCATGTTATCTGTAGTTACATAATGCAATCATGGATGCAGGAACCTTGTTGACCTTGGGAAAAAAGAGAGGTGAACTTAAAACTCTGTGGACGAGGGGAGAACCTGAGAGGCCATGCCCACACATCCAACTTCAATCTTCATGAATATAATCAAGTATGGCGATTTCTCACTGTAATCTTACTACGTCCGGTTTCAGTTGTTAGCACACAAGAACCTCAAATACGTGCACCCGTTCGAATTAAAGGAAATCATGTAATTTTTGCTGCATGACACCGTTTGATAGAAATTATTGGTTGAGAATATAAACTAACTTGTAAGTATTGCAATGAGAGTTTAAACTAACTTATAAGCTCACCAAATTCTATACCAAACGGTATAATAATTTACTACACCTTCGAGTTGAGATGTGTCCGAAACAGGAAGGTGCACTTACCATCAGTTTGACTTATAGCAGAAGAAAGACTCTAAAGGCATTAGCTCGGCGAGGAGTATCAAATGCGAAAGAGACTAAAGAAAGACTTTCAAGTGAACTTTCACATTATGGGTAGTGGATACCTCCTTGCGCCAAAGAGAAAAGCCAAATCGATCTATCTATACGTGTCTAATTATAGTGGGCAAATGGCTTTACTTTGCACCTCCTAGTTGCTCTAATAGATTTAGTTTTGAATGACATCTATTATCATTATCATTATTAAAAGTGGTTTTATTTAAAAAAAACAAACAAACAAAAACCCAATTATTATAGAAGTTTTTTTTTTCGGTACAAGTCAAATTTAGAAGTTTATATTTAGTCATATTATAGTAAAATTATCAAAAGGGACAATAAATTAACAAAAAATAAATAAACTAATTTAAAAAATAAAACACAAAATTTCACGTAAGAGAATAATAAATTCAAAATAGACTTTTTCATATATTCATATATCTTTCCTACTGATTTCAAATCACAATCTATAAAAATATACACTTAACATATATACTTATAATCAAATCTCTCAAATTTGAACTTGCGTAAGATTGAAATTAACCTTAAAGTTATTGCGCCGTACCTACTTCACATTAATCTTCGTCATAGTTACATTTTTATTTCAATCACATTACTGACATTTAGTCACATTGAAGACAGTCATAATTGTGACCTCAATCACATTGTGGACCCTCAGTCACATTAGTTACCCCAATCTCATTGTTGACCCCAATCTTATTGAGCACAATTTTAACCACAATAACATTTTACTTAAAATCATAAAGAACTCAATTTGTCATTTTTATACATAATCACAACGTAACTATCAGTTTGATGACTGACAATTTAGTCATGAATGTGCCGTAGTCACATTGTAACTATGTTTTTTTTTTCCCACATACACAATGTGTTTATCAAATAGGTGACCGATAATTTACTCATCAACGTGTCTCAATCACATTTGAGACCTTAATCACATTGTAACTATAATATTTTTCTTACAGTCACACAATGATTATTAATTAGGTGTATGACTGAGTGTATTTTTTAATCACAATTATAATGTAGCAATAAGTAATTTCATCCATATATCAAAAATACCAAAAATGAATTAATATTTAATATGTATTTGAAATAAAAATAAATATATTCAAAATACGGTACTCAAATTCAAAATCTTAGAGGAGGTAAGAAGTTAAAAAATATATTTGGATTTGCCCATCCATTATTTTTTGTTTTTATAAAGGTGACGGAGAAAAAAATAGGTCAAGTATTTTATTAGTCAAAAAAGACTCTAGACGAATAAAAAAAGATTAAAAATAAATAAAATTTAAAACGAACAAGTGGTGGGAAATAATTTTTTCTTCTTTTATAAATAAATTTCTATTATTAAAATTGGAAATCACTTTTAAGAGATATAAGGACCTGATGGTAAACTAGCCCATGAAAGTTGGGGATTTCCAATACATCTTCTGTTGACAGCTTCAAAGCATGAAGACTTCATGCAATAAATCCAAACCCACCGAAAGCAAGAGAAGCTGTGGACAGCTTGTGTGCAAGCTGTATATGTGTGTGTACAAACCGCGTGACACTGTTCACGCGGTTTGAGCAATATATAAGGAGCCCCAAACCATTGTTATTAGTATCCCAAATCGTGAGGAAAGATAGAGAGTAAAGTGTTTGAGAGTTTTTTGTAAAGCTTGGGTTGTAAGCTTTGTAATTCTTTTGTGAGTAAAATAAAAGAAGAGTTTTCTCTCAATTCACCTCTATTATTGTGTGTTTATTCACAACAAGTGGTATCAGAGCTACGGTTCCACGGAGGGATCCCGAAACTCAGAAACAGAGGTTCGGTTCGGAAAGTCGATTCTGACCAAAGTTGTCAAAAATCGATTTTGAGCATACCATCAGACGTTTCACGGCGAGACGAGCACGGTGGTATTTTCCGGCGATCGAACGGAGGTCTCAGCTTCCCTCACGCGCCGCACGCGCCATCCAGTGAGCTCTCCACGCGCTCCACGCGCAGTCACGCGCCAGACGCGCCGTCTGAAGGTTGAAGACGCTGAGTCAGCCGCCACGTCACGCACAGTCATCTGCCACGTCAGCAGGCCCCGCACAGTCAGCAGCCCAGTCAGCTGCCACGTCAGCGGTGCCTGGTAAATTTCAGATTGGTCCCTGAACTTTCTGGAAATTACAGTTTAGCCCATATAGTTTCAGATATTTACAATTCAGTCCCCGAACTTTTTTGTAAATTGCAATTTAGTCCCTTAACTTTTCCGTAATTGCACTTTGGCCCCTAAACTTTCGGAAATTGCACTTTGACCCCTGTAATTTCTGGAATTTGCTATTTGGTCCCTGTGTCGGATTTTGACAAACGAAGTGTCATTTCCACCATTTTCGACCATTCCGGACGCAACGGTGAGGTCCGTTTTTTGAAATTCTGCTTAGAATTTTTATGATGGAGGGGAGCAACGGAAAAATGATTTTGTTAACCAGTACAAACTATTTCACATGGAGAGGAAGGATGAAAGACCTTCTGTATGTGAAGGACTATGATGGACCGGTATTTCTGGAGCGGAAACCAGAAGGAATGACCGATGAGAAGTGGGCTAATCTTCACCAGAAAACATGCAGTACTATTCGTCAGTGGATCGATGATAGTATCGTCAACCATGTCAGTGAGGATGTAAATGCACGTACCTTATGGGGAAAGCTGGAGGAGCTTTTCCGAGCAAAGACTGGCAACAACAAGCTGTACTACATCAAGAAGATGATGGGTTTGAAATACCAGGAAGGTACAGCTGTGGCGGATCACATCAACGATTTCCTCGGAACCATGAAGGAATTGTCTGGATTGGGCATAGACTTCGGAGATGAGGTAAATGGCTTAATACTCCTTAATACGTTACCAGAATCTTGGGAAACGTTCAGATCTACGGTGATCAATTCAGCCGCAGATGGGAAAGTCACTATGGAGATGGCAAAGACCAGGATCTTCGAGGAAGAAAAGAGGACGAGAATGCAGGAGTCAGCATCAACCTCAACCTCAGAAGCTCTAGTGACGGAGAAGAACACAAAGGAGGGGAGGAGTAAAAGCCGAGGCCCAGGGAGATCAGACAAGAACCGAGGGAAATCAAGAACGAGGGATATTGAGTGCTATCACTGTAAGAAGAAAGGCCATATGAAGCGGGATTGTTACAAACTGAAGAACGAGCAGTCCATGAGAGATGGTGACTCTAATCAAGAAAGAGTTGCTACAACCACCGAGAAAACCTCCAAAGACTTCTGCATAATGTATGAAGAAAATGTTGTGAATCTTGCCAGCCACGAGACCAGTTGGGTGATAGATAGTGGCGCATCCATACACGCCACATCTCGCAGAGACTTCTTTTCATCTTACACACCAGGGGACTACGGTGCTGTAAGGATGGGGAATGACGGACAGTCCAAAGCCGTCGGTATTGGAGACATCTGCCTTGAAACAGAGAACGGGACAAGGCTAGTGTTGAAGGGAGTCAAGCACATCCCAGATATCCGGTTAAACCTGATCTCAACAGGCAAGCTGGATGATGAAGGTTTCTGCAGCACCTTTAGTGACGGATGCTGGAAGCTCACTAAAGGATCGATGGTCGTGGCACGAGGTAAGAAAGACTCAACTCTGTATTTGATGCATGCTAAGCTTTCAAATAGTAGCATAAATACAGTCAACAGCAATGAGGCAGCCGAGTTATGGCATAAAAAGCTCGGTCACATGAGCCAAACAGGGATGGAGATACTACGCAGGCGAATGTTCTTCCGGAATGAAGAACTCACACTTACGGAAGTGTGAACACTGCATGGCTGGAAAGCAGAACAGAGTATCCTTCCAGAGCTCCCCGCCTCAACGGAAACCGGAGGTACTAGATCTCATACATTCAGATGTATGCGGTCCGATGCAGATACGAACACTCGGAGGGTCACTGTATTTTGTGACATTCATTGATGATCATTCAAGGAGGATATGGGCATACACCTTGAAAAGAAAAGATCAAGTGCTGGGAGTGTTCAAGGAGTTTCATGCTTTGGTGGAGAGAGAAACCGGCAAGAAACTGAAATGCATCAGAACAGATAACGGTGGAGAATACAGAGGTCCGTTTGATCAGTACTGCAAGACGCAAGGAATCAGACATCAAACGACACCTCCGAAGACACCTCAGCTGAATGGCCTAGCTGAGAGGATGAACAGAACCTTGTGCGAGAGGATCAGAAGCTTGCTGTCACAAGCCAAGCTGCCGAAGACATTTTGGGGGGAGGCACTCATCACAGCAGTTCATGTTTTGAACATGTCCCCAGCGGTCGCACTGAAAGGTAATGTTCCTAACCAAGCTTGGACAGGTAAAGAAGTGTCATACGAACACTTGCATGTCTTTGGGTGCAAAGCATTTGTACACATCCCAAAGGACGAGAGATCCAAGCTTGATGCAAAGACGCGACAGTGTGTCTTTATTGGCTATGGTCAGGATGATTTCGGCTACAAACTCTATGATCCTGTGGAGAAGAAGATTGTCAGAAGCCGAGATGTTGTCTTTGTTGAAGACCAGACCATAGAAGATATCAGAAAGGATATGAAGACAATGCCCCAGCAATACAGAAATGTGAATCCAGAACCTCAGACACCGGTGCCAGTTCGAGTTGAAGATGAGGTTCCCAGACATGAGGGTACAGGTGATGAAGCTCCCAGAGATGATGATCATGATCAACCACCAGTACCAGAAGTTCCACCAACAGTTCCACAGAGAAGGTCTGACAGAGACAAGCGACCTTCAACTAATACTCTGCATATGAGTATGTGCTGCTTACTGACGGGGGAGAACCCGAGAGCTACCAGGAGGCTGTGGAAACAGAGAGACAGAGAAAAGTGGGAGGAAGCCATGCAAGATGAGATGAAATCTTTGCATGACAATCACACTTTTGAGTTGGTGAAATTGCCAAGAGGCAAACGGGCTTTGAAGAACAAATGGGTGTACAGGGTGAAGCAACAGGAGCATACTTCACAACCCCGGTACAAAGCCAGACTAGTTGTCAAGGGATTCAATCAGAGGAAAGGCATTGACTTCGATGAAATCTTCTCTCCAGTTGTGAAGATGTCATCCATCAGAGTGGTACTCAGCTTAGCAGCAAGCCTCGACCTGGAAGTTGAGCAGATGGATGTCAAGACCGCATTTCTTCACGGAATCTGGAAGAAGAAATTTACATGGAGCAACCAGAAGGCTTCAGAGTCAGCGGGAAAGAGGACTATGTGTGCAGACTCAGGAAAAGCCTCTACGGTTTGAAACAGGCACCGAGACAGTGGTACGTGAAGTTTGAGTCAGTTATGGGGGAGCAGGGATACAAGAAGACCACTTCAGACCATTGTGTATTCGTTCAGAAGTTTTCTGACGATGATTTTATCATCTTACTGTTATATGTAGATGATATGTTGATAGTTGGCAGGAATCAATCGAGGATTGATAATTTGAAGCAGCAACTGAGTAAGTCTTTTGAGATGAAAGACTTGGGGCCAGCTAAACAGATTCTTGGCATCAGGATCGGCCGTGATCGGAAAGCCAGGAGATTATACTTGTCACAGGAGGAGTACATTCGAGAAGGTACTTCAAGATTCCAGATGGACAAGGCTAAAGCGGTTAGCACTCCTCTTGCTACCCACTTTAGATTGAGTACGAGACAGAGTCCCTCTACTGAGACAGGGAAGGAGGAAATGAAACAGGTTCCATACACCTCAGCAGTGGGAAGTCTAATGTATGCCATGGTGTGCACGAGGCCAGACTTAGCACACGCAGTTGGATTGGTCAGCCGGTTTATGTCAAACCCAGGACGGGAACATTGGAATGCTGTCAAATGGATTATGCGGTATCTTCGAGGCACTTCCAAGATGAGGTTATGTTTTGGAAGCAGCGACAAGCCAGTGTTGATGGGCTACACCGATTCAGATATGGCAGGAGATGTGGATACCCGAAAGTCTACTTCGGGGTATCTGATTACTCTCTCAGGAGGAGCTGTGGCATGGCAGTCTAGGTTGCAGAGATGTGTTGCACTTTCTACAACAGAGGCAGAATTCATTGCAGCGACGGAAGCTTGCAAGGAATTGCTGTGGATGAAGACATTCGTCCAGGAATTGGGTTTCAAGCAGGAGAAGTACATTTTGTACTGCGATAGCCAGAGTGCTATCTATCTCGGTAAAAATTCCACATTTCATTCGAGGTCGAAACATATCGATGTGAGGTATCACTGGATACGGATGTCCTGAGCTCAAGGCTGTTAGAACTCAGGAAAATTCACACCGACGACAACGGTGCCGATATGTTCACGAAGGTTTTACCGAAGGAGAAGCTTGAAATCTGTCGTGCCATAGCCGGGATGACAAAACTCTCCACATAGTCAGAGTGGGGAGATTCAGAGAACTACGATTGGCTTGATCCCAACTCAGGGTACGTAGGCAGTCACAGAGATGCAGCCAGGGGAGGATCCTTTGGAGGATCCGGTTTGGATGATTGATGGTCGGCTCAGATTTTGGGGAATCTTCACCGAGGGGGAGATTTGTTGACAGCTTCAAGCATGAAGACTTCATGCAATAAATCCAAAACCCACCGAAAGCAAGAGAAGCTGTGGACAGCTTGTGTTGCAAGCTGTATATGTGTGTGACAAACCGCGTGACACTGTTCACGCGGTTTGAGCAATATATAAGGAGCCCCAAACCATTGTTATTAGTATCCCAAATCGTGAGGAAAGATAGAGAGTAAAGTGTTTGAGAGTTTTTTGTAAAGCTTGGGTTGTAAGCTTTGTAATTCTTTTGTGAGTAAAATAAAAGAAGAGTTTTCTCTCAATTCACCTCTATTATTGTGTGTTTATTCACAACATCTTCCTTGTCGTATTAATAAATTTTGGCCACTGGAATTCCCAAACACAAAATTGTAAAATTGTAAACAAAGCAACCCCATGATGTTAATCCATTATTTCCAATAGTATCCCGAATGACTACATACAATTTACAAAAGAGAAGTGATATACATACATACACTTATATCGAAAATAATTACACCCCTCTCACTGTAGTTACAGTGATCGCTACAGTGATCACTGTAGTTATAGTGAGAGAGGTATAGTTATTTTCGGGATAATTGTATATAATCATTTTTGTTTACAAAATTATATGTCACACACCCTTAAACAATATGCATTGGCAAGTACGGCCAAAATTACCAAATAACAAAGAATGCAAAACCAATGAAAGTAAATAAAATCTTGCATTTATCTTTTTTCTTCTCTCAGTATTTAAAGAGAAAATTACCCTTCAAGGCAAAAGCTCATACAAGCTTTGACAATGAGGCCAAACTGGCTTGCGCCTTGCATAAACTTTAGTTCCTTTATTTGTTCCACATAAAAATACAAGAGGTTGCCCTTTTAATCAAATTTCCATTCTGGCTAAGCACAACCAAATAAATTAAAAATGAAAATTTTAAAAATGAAAAACTTACATGTAGATCCAAAATAATGAAAATACCAACTCCTCTGGATGCCACATACCACTTTTTGTAAGCATCTGATCAAAATTGTTCCAGCCATTTGGCCAATCTGAGGATACGAAGTCATTTCCGCTCCGGATCTGGTCCTCTCCATGCAAACAAATTACTTTGTGAGTAGGGTAGGATATGTTGGTAATGGCTCAAATGGGTTGTGGTTCTAAATCACATTTTACGGTGTTGCTTCTAGTTTCATAAATCAACAAGTAATTATCATACTGTTACACAGTACCTTGTGTGCAAATTTGAAGCTCTTAAAGTTCAAATGGAGAAACTAATTGATTGCTTTCTAGTGGGTGTGGAAAAGGTGGCAGGGAGAGAAACACCAGTAACAGTAAGTCGACTCATGTTGCACTTATATCACAAAATTACAACTTTCAATTATATAAGACAGGATACGTGTTATACAATGAGAAGACCATGAAGAAGAATCTGCTTGACAATCTCATACTTCCCAAAAGAGATCACTTTATAATAAAAAGGAAAGGAAATAAAGATTAGTAAGCATACTTGCATATCTTCTTACGGTGTCATTGCCATTACTAGAAAGTCGTGGAGGCCTTGTATTTTGACCCAAAGATAGAATCTCTTGCATCCTATCAGGCCAATCTGAATTCAGTCTGCGGGCAAAATCTTCCACTTCCCTACATTACATGATATCATCCGAGAGATTATGATTTCGTTTTAAAGGAGATGCAAATACATAAAGTTTGTAAAGCCTACAAGTATACTGGATAGCCGAGGTACACAGCCTCACCGATCTATTTTTTCCTTCAATGCTGGATCAATCTCATCATCTATATCAACATCATCAAAGTCAACCTTTCTTGCCAAAATGTCATCCTCCACATTTTGAGCATTTGATGTCTCTCCAATATCAGTCGGAAATTTATTATCAACCCCAGCACTAGGACATACAGAATTAAGCCCATTTGACTCCTATGGCATATGAAAACATCAATACCTAAACCGCAGCATTTGTTGAACATTTATGATGATCACAAAAGAAGATAAAAGAAGTATCACAAGATCCATCAGACCTGTTTATGGGTTTTAATGGCTTCGCTTGGACAAGAATCATTCAATTGATCTTTTTTTCTTCGGTACTTCTTTTTATTTTTGAATGATTTACTCTCCCTAGAATCTGTCAAAAAGAATTGCATCACTGAAAATGAGGCTCAAGAGGAAGAAGATTACGTGGCTGTAATACATGGGTGCATCGAATATACTAATGTAGGCATCTATTATCGTGTTGCTACTAATTAATATCTGAATGTGAAGAACTCTTCTGCTAATTTAAGCCAGTCAATGTTGTTCTAAGTTCCAACAGTTTATGTAGAAGCAATAGCCAATAGTTTTATCAGAATCAAGACATAAAAAGATGATATTAAAAAATAAGCATACAAAGTACAATAGAAGCAACAACCAAAAGTACCTCTTTCTCCTCCATTAATAAACGACAAAAGGTCATCAACCGAACGCTCATCCACATGCTCTTCTTCAGCCTCAACATTCTGAAACAGGAGGGTCAGATTTTATCATGTCAACACACGTCCTATAAGTTCAATATAGAGCATTAACAAAATACATGCATTTAGTTTCTTATGAAAATTCAGGTCTAAATGCAAACTAGAAGAGAACATGAGATGAAGATGTACAGAAAAAGAAAATACTACGGCCACCTTTAATTTCTCTCGATCTTTCAGTTCTTTTCTCTTCTTTGCGTACAATCGGTTCAGAAGTCGAATACGTGGATCGTCAGTTGTATTTTTCAGAGGCTCCAACTTCTCTTCCTGAAGAATAGAATCTATGTTATTATAAACAAATGAAAGACAACAGGCTAAGCAAACACAATTCTCCCAGGCACCAGACACCTCAGTAAGATCATCAGGCAAATGAAATATCTCACGTATCTCTTCAGGTGTTTTCCCTTCAATAACTCGTGCAAGTGCACGACTAGTAAGATCCACCAAAGGCTTCAATTGAAGGCTGTCAGCAGCAGATGTCAACTCACAGAGCCTCTTAGAGTCCATTCGAATGAACTTCTCATCAAAAGACTTGCGCTCCTACATATCCCAAATGAAAAAATTTTAATAAATAAACACCCCAACAATCAAAATTTGATGTGATCTAAACAGTTGGATTGTCATATGGGATAAAAAGGGCTAAATCCCCATAACATGGCAAAAAATTGGACCAACTTTATATGTTTTACAAATAGAACAAAATACCACTTTTAATATCAAGAGAAAATAACAACCTAATAAAAAGGAAAACAATAACTCAGAAACATATTGAACCTTATTAGAACGGCCTGGTACTTGATGAAACCTGCAGTAATCAAGAATTAAGCTTAACATGGCAGGGTTGACTCTTTGCGGAAGAGAAATTGCAAAGTTCTTAGATGATCCCGTGCCCTTTTGTACAACTTCCAGACAGATAAAGGGGCAAAACATGGCAACCTCTTGCTCCACTTGCTGGATTGAACCATCTGCTGTCCGGAGCCAGATATATGACTTCATCATCTAAGAAATGCATATGAAAGCATGAAAGTTAGTTTTGGCATATTGATAACAAGCAGAAACAAACTGCCCAACATTAAGAAATTTTTTATTCACCAAATTATATGGAAGAAACAGTTCATAGAACATCAAAGAGTATACCTCAGGTTTAATGACTGCCATATCAACTTCTGACATAAGACAATAAACTTGACCAACCAAGAGAAGTACTTATGGGAGATCCTTTTCAGAGTAATATGTACAGCCCTCAGTTCTGCTGGTCAAAAGCTTGAATTCATCAGGTCAAATAACAAATTTACCCTTCTTAAACAATGGAGATCCTAAAGAACTTAATAAGCGTTCCAACTTCCATGTACTACCCAAAGTAGCAAATTTCCAATTACATGAACCTTCGTATCGACAGTAGCTTCCATAAAGTTTCTTAAGCTGCACTGTTTAGCTGGTAAAGCCAAAACAATAAGAAACGTCACGCATTCCAGCTAGATCACAATAGTCAAACTTTTAGCTTCAGATATATGTATATAGAAAATTGATGGATTAATTTTTGGAGGAAAAAATGGGTGATTTCAAAAACAAGAAGCAATAAGACAAGCCTAAAATCCTCTTTAAATATATTAAAGGGTAGCATTAGATTATAATTAGAGTTGTTTTCTCTTCCCACATGTTTAAGCTTATGGGATTGATAGTAGTTGAACATTTTGTTTAGAACCAATTTGAACCAGAGGATTGTATTTAAATCCTAAAAGACTTTTAAACATTAGTATTTTTTTCATTATATCATAGAATATAGTAAGATATAGCCCTATGTTTGAACTCAAATGACAAGTCCATCAAATTAAATTTGGCCCGAGTGTAGTGCAAAATGAGCAAGGGCCGCCGCGTCTAGATAAACCGGTGCGGGTAAAAAAGCTAGTCCAAGAGAAAGATGGTAGGATTCGATGTGGTACTTGGAACATTGGGGCTTACACTGGCAAATTAATGGATATTGTTGAAACTATGCTTAGAAGGAAAACTAATATACTTTGCCTTCAAGAGAATAAATGGGTATGCGAGAAAGCACGAGAGATTGAGAATTCAGGTTTTAAGCTCTGGTACTATGGTCAAGAAAAGGGTAGAAATGGAATAGGCGTTATCCTAGATAAGACTTTAAAAGACGAGGTGATGGAGGTCGAAAGAAATGATGATAGGATATTAGCTTTGGTGCTGGGAGAGGAAACTTTTAACATCATTACATTATATGCGCCTCAAGTTGGATTGACCCAAAAATATCAAGGACAAATTTTGGGAAGACTGAGGATGTTATACAAGGGATCCCTCAAGGAAAAATGATCATTATAGGAGGAGATATAAACGACCATGTCGAAAAAGAAGCACAAGAATACGAGATCATGAAGGTTTTGGTTTTGGGGATAGGAACGAGGACGAAAAAACTATTTTGGACTTCTCAGTGGCCTTTGATCTCGTGATAGCTAACACCCTCTTCAAGAAGCATGAGGAACACATTACTACTTATAAGAACGGCACTTTACGAACTCAAATTGAATTTTTTCTTAAAAAGAAAAACGAATCGCAAATATTGAAAGAATTGTAAGGTTATACCAAGTGAGAGCCTGACAACCCAACATCGATTAATGGTTCTCGATTTTGGTATAAAAAGGTGGCAGAGAAAAGATCGAACTCTCAAAGTTCACAGAATTAAGTGGTGGAAGCTTAAGGACAATGAGCATATAATTTTCAAAGGAAATTTGTTAAAACAAGTAAACTGGGATGCAAAATGAGATGCTAACCAATTATGGGAGGACATGACCTATAAAGTTAGAACGATTGCCAAAGAAGTCTTTGGAGAATCGAAAGGATTGGTCCCAAGAGATAAAGAATCCCGGTGGTGGAGAGAAGAGGTTCAACACAAGACCAGGGTAAGAGAGCTTATTTCAAAACTCTGAATGAATGTAAAAGTGATTATAATTTGGAAAATTATAAATTGGCAAAGCGGGAAGAGAAAGAGACAGTGAACGAGGTGAAGGCAACAACATATGAGGATTTTTAGAAGAGTTTGGGTACCAAAGAATGAGAGAAAAGTATATACAAGCTGGCAAAAATAAGAGAAAATAAAACTCAAGATTTATATCGGGGGGCATCAAGGATGAGGCACAAAATATAATAATTATCAGGGCAGAGATTAAAGAAAGATAGAGAATGTACTTTTACCAGCTATTTAATGTTAAAAATGAGATGGATATAGATCTTGGGGAGCTAGGATGCTAAGAAGAAAATCGGAATTATGCATTCTACCGAAGAAATCAACGATCCGAGGTAAAAATTGCATTAGCAAAGAAAGGGAAAGCAGTGGGGCCATATGCTATCCCAATACAAGTGTGGAAATGTATAGGAGAAGAGGGAGTAACTTGGCTAATTAAATTATTCAATGTTATCTTGAGAACCAAGAAAATGCCAGAGGAATGAAGGAAGAGTATTTTGGTACACCTATTTACAAGAATAAGGGGATATACAAAATTGCAAAAATTATATAGGCATAAAGCTAATGAGTCACACAATGAGATTGTGGGAAAGAATGATTGAGCGCATGTTAAGACAAGAAACAAGTATATCTGAAAACCAATTTGCGTTTATGCCAAGATGATCGACTATGGAAACAATACACTTGCTAAGGGGCTTGATGGAACATTATTGTAGTAGGCAGAAAGACCTTTATATGGTCTTTTAAAGATCTAGAAAAAACATACGATAAAGTACCAAGGTTAATTCTTTGAAGGGTACTAGAAAAGAAAGGAGTATGTGTTGCTTATATTCAAGCCATTAAAGATAAGTATGAAGGCGCAGTGACTTGTGTCAGGACTCAAGGAGAAATAACAAGGCATTTTCCTATTATCATAGGCTTGCACCAAGGTTCTACACTGAGCCCTTATCTTTTTGCCTTAGTGATGAATATAATTACTAAGGACATCCAAGATGAGGTGCCATGATGTATGTTATTTGCTAGGGGTGAGCAAAACCGGTTTCGGTTCCGGTTCCGCATGGAACCGGAACCTACCCAGAAAAATTCGGTTCCGCACTAAGTGGAACCGGAACCTACCCGATTAAACAGGGTACCCTATTATTCGGTTCTAATTTGGTTCCGGTCCGGTTCCGGTCCGGTTTCGAATTACCCTATTTTAAAATATTTTAATGAAAAATACATTCCAATACGAGTCCGTAGGAAAAAACGGGGACCAAATCGGAGTGCGGAAACTGTGCATTACTTTGCTTTGCTGCCATTGCCCTGTTTCTTCTGAATTTTCATAAAAAAAAAATAAAATAATAATTTTTTAAAAAAAATAACGAAGTTAGATCCAAAAAAGACCAAAGACAGTATGAAGAAAAAATAACTGCAAAAAAAAACTATAAAATAAATATAAATGTGATTCTTGACTTAACTAGAAGTGAATTAAGTGTTTCAGCAAAATATAGGAAAAAAGAATATATAATACTGAATAAGCATACAAAATCAAAAAAAAAAAAAACAGTAAAAGAAAGTATAAAACCGGTTCCATGGTCCGGTTCCGGTTCCGATCATTTTGGAACCGGAACCTACCCGGATAAAATCGGTTCCTTCATTTTTGGAACCGGAACCTACCCGATTACAATCGGTTCCGGTTCCAAACCCGAAAAATCGGTCCGGTTCCAACCGGTTCCGGGTAAACCCGGAACCGTTGCTCACCCCTATTATTTGCTGATGATATCTAAATGAGATATAGAGGCTAAACTTGAGATGTGGAGAAAAACCTTAGAAGTTAAAGGCCTTCGACTAAGTAGATTAGAAATTGAACACATGGTGTGTGAGTTTAACAAAGGTCGCAGAGGTAATGCGGCAGAAATAAGAATTGGCGACCAACCAATCTCAAGTAGTGAGTATTTTAAGTACCTCGGGTCCATCATCCAAAAGGATGGAGAATTCGATCGAGATGTTACGCATAGAATTCAATCGGGTTGGAGGAAATGGAGATGTGCGTCTAGGGTTTTATGCGATTGCAACATCCCTTTAAAACTTAAAGGCAAATTTTATAGGGCCGCCGCGAGACCTGCAATGCTTTATGGAATAAAATATTGGGCAATAAAGCATCAACATGCCCAAAAGATGAGGGTAACTTAAATGAGAATGCTTAGATGGATGTGTGGGTGGATTAGGAAAAATAGAGTTAGAAATGAAGTAATTAGGAAGAAATTATGGGTAACACTGATTGATGAGAAGATGAGACAAACAAGACTAAGATGGTTTGGACATATCCAACATAGGCTTTTAAGTGATCCAGTGAGAAAATTAGAGCAAATGATGTTGCCATATGCCAAGCGAGGAAAGGGAAGACCTAAGTTGACATGGACATAAACCATAAAAAAAATACCCAAGTTTTATGGAACTTGATGAATCAATGATATCGGATAGAGCATTATAGCGTCAAAAGATCCATGTAGCCGATCCCACATAGTGGGAAATGCAATGTTTGGTTTGGTTTGGTTTGAGAGGAGATATGCTTGTGCATTGGGCTATCCTTATGCTTGTGAGGAGATATGTTTGAGCACAAAAATCTATCATCAGATTATTTCCTACATGTTTAAGTATTTGAGGTAACAAAGGTAGCCAAGCTTTAGCTTTAGCTTCCAATAATTTGATTGTAAACATGATGTGGAACAGAATGAATGCTTCAAATCTACATCATGATATCCCAATCTCTCCCCTCTATTCAAATTTACGTATAAATTTTACTTCATCATAACCAACAATCCAACTATCTCATCCCTTAATTCTGTCTTGTTTTACAGCACACATCTTCTCAATAACCCAGTCAGTAATTTTTTACTAAACAACCAATCTTAACTACTGCTGCCCCAATATTATAGTGGACTAAGCTATTTTTCCTTGACTGCCGCTAGTACATCCAAACATTGTCATCTTAACCCTTTTATTCAAGAAATGTGTGATTACGATATCTGATTTCTATTTTGTGATTTAAATAATCACAAATTAACATGAATATAACAGAAATTTCCATTTAATTATACCCAATACTACTCATTGGCTCATTTTACTTCAATTTCTCACTCATACAACCTCATAAAAATATAATTACCTATTTAAAAAAAATTAACAGAACTAATCTATACAGCTCAATCAAACAAAATTCAGCTCATGATACAGATCTCATCTCCTAAACATCAAATATTCTGACAACTCGAAATCTTTACTCCTCCACTTTCTTAGTAGCCAAACAAATTCTATACAGTATATGCAATCAATGGAATGGAACCTAATTTAATTTTCAATTTTAATATATATATATATAATAACAATAACATAACTCCTCTTCTTACTTTCCTCCATCTTCGTAACAACCGAATGAACACGCAGAGATAAAATTTCACATAATTATTAGGTAATTGCCTTAAATATATGCACAAACAAAAACTTTTAAAAAACACGATATTGAATTTCTGAACGAAACGACATCGTGTACCTTGGACTTGCAAAAGAAAGATTGAATTGCTAGAAATGGACAGAGAAGCGAGGCTTCGAATTGCAGAGATTTGGCGGTTGTCGGCTAGCTGAAGAATGGATAAATGAGCGAGAATTTAAAGAGAGGGAGAAATTTAATTTAAATGAAAAATATAAATATAAATATATATGTGTGTGTGAGAGAGAGAGATGGTCTCCTAAGAAGATTTTGTGTCAAAGTGATGATACGGCGATACGCGCCGTATCGCTGTCATAAAACAATACAACAAGCACACACGTGAACGCAACTCTACCTATTAGGGTTTGGCTAACGCCCGCGGGTCCCTTTTTGAAATTTTATAATATATTTTTCTTTTAACGATTTTTTTTCTGTTGCTATGAATGAACTTGTGAGAATATTTCTCGTTATTTCTTTCTAAAAATGCCATCTGTGTTATTTCTATTTTTGGTCTTGATTTACGGTTTTGCTAAAAAAATTAAAAAAAAAAAAAGAAAAAGTTGGGCCAAGAAAGGTCAGGTGTTTTTCTTGGGCCAATTGGTCATCGCGAGTCTTTCGATTGGGCCACTGTTACGACTTCGGGTCCATCCGAAATCAATTTGGGTCGACATAAGTCCATTACCTTTTGGTTTGGTCCATTATCCTATTCAGGTTTGAATTAATGGAAGAAAATAATTTATAATGAAATATAATGAAATATAATAAAATATAATATAATGAAATAAAGAATAACTTATCATAATTTTATTTGAGAAAAAATGAGAAGTTTATATATAATGTAATGTTCTAAAATCTTATTTGGTAAATACAAAATAATAGAAGAGAGTATAACTAAATAGGTTTTAAAGACACTTGTGCCCTTTTAAATTCTAAAAGGAAAAAATATAAATATTTTAATGTTATTTTTTTAATGAGCAAATTGGTCTTCACATGTAATTTTTAAAAAATTATGTTTCATCTCCAACCTTTGATTTAGGTAGGACTGGCTTCCGAATCCGATCAAATCGTGTTTGGTTCGTTTGTTGAATTTAAGATCGAATCGGATAAATTTGATAATTATCGAATAAAATCGGATTTTATCCGATTTGATAACAAATCTGAATCCGATTGAGAATCTGATTTGATAACAGATCCGAATCCGATAGAGAATCCGATTTGATAATAAATTTGATAGTAGATTCGATTTGATAACAAATCCGATTCGATGACGGATCTGATACGGAAAATTGACTCGAAATTTGTAAATTCATAACAATTTTATCGAACCGGATCGGATAACTTAAAATTCAAATCAATTTTATCAAATCGAATCCACTATCGGATTCATTATCAAATCAGATGCTCTATCAAATTCGGATCTGTTATCAAATCAAATTTATCTGATTCGTTAAGATATCAAATCAGATCGAATAAATCTGATTCGATTCGATAGTTATCGGGTTAAATCCGATCTGATAAGGACTCAAAATCCGATCGAACCAAACAAATCAACTCTTATCGAATCGGATCGGATCGGATCCACCCCTAGATTTAGGTAGCTCATTTTCAATGACATATTTTTTTTTATCACATTTTCTTCCATCCCATTCCATTCCTTCCATCAATTCAAATAATGAATTTTAAGTATTTTAAATTACATTCCACCCATTTTCATTCTCTTCCATTAATCCAAACATAGCTTAAGGAATATGAATATGTCTCTGCAGCAATATGAAAGAGTGTTGAGGGCATTGCTTGGGCTTTGGGAGGGTGGTGGATCAACTTTTTTCTTGTTTAGTAGCCGGAACTTACGTTTTATTAATTGACACATTTAATAAATTTCAGATTAAGACAGAGATAATTATCTCGCATTTCCCATAGTGGCTTTTTCGCTGGCTGGTATCTCAAGTAAACCTGGCCATCGATTCGGTTCGATGTTATTCCACTAAGAACCTGAAGCTGAACTCTCATTGTCGTAGATGGAAAATACAAGCCGAACAACTTCGGTATCCATCGATGGAATCATTTCATATAGATTAGCCCTTCACGAGTATCTCATAATTAGAGTCGGATCAAAAAGTCTGTTATACCCCTCTAATTATTTTATACCTTAACTATCATTGATTCTCTAATGAACAATTTATTCATAACTATTATGAATATTAATCTTTCTATTCGCAATTGAAAGACTTGAGCACTCTAATCGTTCAAGTACCGAATCAACCCTTAAGAAATATACTCTTCTACTTCTCGAAGAATGAGTGAACCTCATGTCTATGTAAAATGTTCACAGCTACACATCAAACAATGTCCCCAAAATACATAGCTATTGGCCGGGACTGCTTCACCAACCTCACCTTTTTAAATCAAATGGCATAGCCTGTCATGCAGGAGTTCGTAGTACACTCATGATTAAGATCAATCCATATATGACCATTTAATAGATTGAAATAAATTTCTTTATTTAATGAATATTATAAGATATTCATTTCTATATGGCAGTCTTATATGATCACATCATACAAGGTGCCTCAATTCTCATGCCACCAATGAACGATCCCGGATCAAGGTCGTCATACAAGTATAGAATGTACCGCAACTATAGATAAACCACAAATAAAGTACCTGTTTTGTTTGCTCTCTATATACTATTTTAGATTACTAAGTTCAGACTTAAATCCTCTTGTGTATGACATGCATATACTAAGTCTGAAAGCACGTGAGTAATCAAAGATAAACAAGACAATTTACAAGATGCGATAAAATCAAACATTTTTTATAAAAGAATAATGCATCTTTTATTTCATAAACAATTCTGTTTACAATACATGAAACTCTATGGCAAATATCCCAACAGAAGTCACAAATCTCGGCTGTCTCATTTGAAAAGAAAAGGCAGGAAGTGGTTGAGCTCTTGGAGGAAACCACATTTTGATTGTCTGTTCCTTCTTAGGGCTCTTCATACACCAAATACTTCTTAGAAACCCAAACTTTACGAATTACCTTTCTTGGATGTTACAATCTTTCCACTTTATCTCCTATTAGCATTTGACAAATCCTGCAAGTTAAATATTGCAGTATTGACAGATTCCATTGGAAAAATAGTTTTCTATTTATCTATAAACTTTAACATGTCATTATTGATCATGTCTAACACAATATTTTTAAACTCACAGTGAGAATTAATTATATGATTACATGAACTATGACACTTACAGTGCATTTGTGGAGGATTTCCTTTCTTGATAATTAGAGGAATGCCCTCGAGCCCACTCATGCGTGCATTCTATCTTCATAAATCGTAGGATATGTGGTTAGATTGGTATCTCAAAAGAATTGTTAGGGATCCATAAAAGATATAGGCCTGTCATCTCAAATTAGCGGTCATTAGTGGCAGGAATCCTGACAAATCCTCATTCTTTTTCCCTCCAGTTAGGGGGTCTATATTTTTCTTCCTGACGAGGAGGATATCGTTTGTTGAGATTTGGAAGATGCCCCCAGGTCCATTCCTGCATATGCTCACTCTTCATAATTTACAAGGTGGTTGTTCGTATTTATAGCTTAAAAGAACCGTTGGGGAGCCATGGACCTACCATTGCCAAAATGACGGTCATTGATAGTAGAAATCTTGATAGCTACTCCAACTTGCTCTCTTCAGTGAGGGTTTGGTATTTGTCTTCTGCTGGAGGAGGTGAAGGGTGATGATTTGACACATAAAGATGAGGTGGACCGTTTGTCTCATGAGATCCTCCAGAGAATTGCCCCCTGAATTCCTCTTATCTTATTGGCCTAGAACTTGTTTCATGTCATTCATTCTTCTCACTTATGGAGTTAGAAGTTTGCCCAAACATGTGTTGTTCCATCATTTCTAAGGTCTGCATAATTTATTTGTGGCTCTCTTCTATCATCCTTGCTATTATATTTGTAAATTAATCAAATCATTACTTAAATTGGTAAGTAAAACCGTCTCACCTGAGGCTCCAATTATACGTCATGCCGGAGTTTGATTTTCCTGATTGTGAATTTCAAGAAGAGTCATGTTCCTCTCAATTTGCTTTACCAAGTGTGAAATATTCCCTTCTTACCCTACTGGTGCAACCTCTATATCCTGAGATGTGACAATGTCTTTCCTAAGATTACTTATTGTATTCGGAGGCATCTTACTTGTGGGTCCTACTGATTATGCCTAAAATACTATTGGCTCCACAAATTTTCATATACGGGTGTGCCAGAGGAGCTGGTTCTCAGATGTAAAATTGATGGTGATTTACTTCTAAAAACAAACGATTTCTAACAGATCCTTTAAAGTTCGAAATGGATGAACAACTAGATTGAATCAAAATGCTATAAAATAAATGAATATTGAATTTGGTACAATTGAAATTAAAAAAGATAAGTTTTGGTTACTGGAATTTTAATTACAAAAGAAAACTGGAATTAATAAAAAAACTAAAACTACTAGAAATAAGGAATTCTAAAAGAGCTAAATTACTCGAAATAAAGGTGTTGTTGGATTGTGTTGTGATCTTTTCACTGTCGATTTTCATTGCCTCTTATAATCTTCCACTCAAGTGCTCCTTCCACTTCTTGCCTTTCATGTTCTGCACTCATTCTGGTGGGAGGAAATTGATACATGATAGAGAAAAATTGGCACATGTTCAATTTTGAAGTAACCAACTTTATGGATAATAATTATCTTTGATTCCCTTGGGCTTGGATCGAGTTATTCTTACAATTGGACCGGACTTGAATATCTTAAGTACAATTACTTATTTTATCAATAAAATTAAAATAATAACATAAAAAATACAATGTTGAATCATATATGTAAGTTTTTGGTATAAAAATTGTTTATATAAGATCTATGCCTATTAACTGATTGATATGTTTGTTAAAAGTTTACATTTACACTTTAAATATGTATGTATGTAGAAATTTTCAGATAAAAATATATGGATGTTAAAGATAAGGAAAATACAAACTCACATATATGGATGTCTTTTAGTTTATTTTATTGGAGTTCGTGTTTTTTTTTTTTTTACAAAAAAAAAAATTAACTCTATCCAGATGTTAATAACGTATAAAACAATTTTGATACATACATACCCTAAATACTAAATACAATTTATAAGCTTCATTTTCTCCGTAGATAATCAACCCGATTTTTTTAGTTGAGGCAAGCTGTACGAACCACAGCTCAATAGTTAGTAAGAGGCTCCATTGCATCTGGTAGTTTCTTTTTCTTTTTTTCCTTTTTCTTAAAAGGTAAGAGAACCAATAAAATTCAAAATTTAATTTTTATTTTCTTAATTCTCTTAAAATTCGAATTCAAATGATAAATTAAATAGAATTACTTAAAAATCACTGGAGGCGCATATGCTTGATAGTTGATTCGTCATTTAATACGTAATCAAGTAATACATCAACTCTCAACTAATTTTTGCTAAATGCTAATCCACTACCAGCTCAAATTCTTTTTCCTTGAATTTGTAATCACATTCTATCCCATATAGTCCTTTGACAATTAAGATGAGTATATCAGGAGGCGTCCTGAGTATTGGAGCTCTAGACGAGTTTTAATAAAAATATAGTCTATCAATAATTTTTTAGATAAAAAAATATATATTAAAACATAACTGATAAAAAATTTGGAACCTAATTAATTTTGAGCCTCAATCAACTATTTACGTAGAGCGTCTCTAAAATCGGTCGCGAATATAACCAGGCTTCTTCGACCAATTGAACTATATCCACTTACTTTAATAAATCCTTAACCACAAATTTCAGCTTCTAATGAAAATGGGTTGCGTGAATTATCATTTGAAAGTATATCCTCAATATTGTATTTTTTATTTTAATGAAAATCCATGTTTTTAGTGATTATTATTTTTTAATTGAGAGTTGAAATTTAGTTATAAATGTATGTTTTTAGATTTTATAATAGTGTTATAAATTGTTTAAATAAAATGATAATTAAATGGATAAACATGAGTTTTTCTGACACCCAAAAAAAATGTAGAATGTTTTTATTTCAATCAAAATAAATTATACCTTGTGATTTTTGTTTTATACAACGGATTGAAAAATATATATATTGTTGAAAATTCTCTAATTATAGTGTTTGGATGGAGGAGGGACATGTCCCTTGGATGGTACCCTAAGGGGACATGTCCTCCAATTTAGAAGAAAACTTCAAATGATGCATGGTAAGGGATATAGCCTTTAGGAGCGTTACACCCCAAACCAAATGGTGCCCTTAAGGCACAATTCCATGTCTATTTAAAAGGCTTTGGAGGTTCATTTTAAGGATCCAGATCTGAAAAACAAGTCTTAAGTCTCATAATTTCGTTTTTGAGTCAGAGAGAGAGTTCCTCAATTTCCAAGTTCAAGATCTTCTTAAGGAGTGCTCATTGGAGAAGAGGAATCCGAGTTATCATGGGAGAACATTAGCCACAAAACCCGTAGAGCACCGAGACGGAACTAATAAGTTCTTAAGGACAGAAATCTATCTCGACTTGGACTGCATTTCGTCAATTTTTCAAGTTTTTATTCATATTGCAAGTTTTAGGATTTTGCATAGTTTGATTGGTATTTTGGTTTTGATCCATTTGGTTACATGTTAGTTTCAGTTTAATGACATAAATTCCCCAACATATATATAGATGCCATTAATAATGGCTAAGCCAATAACCTAACATCATTGCACAAGTAAAGAAAAAATTGTAGTTGATAACAGTCAAATTCATATAAGTGTGAATGTTATAAAAGGAATTGGAAAATAATAACACTGTGACATCAAAACAATGTCTTTTAATGGTTAATAAAAATAAAAATTGATGATTTTATCCTCCTTTAATTCATATTTAATCTATATTTCGTTGTTCAAAATAGTCAGGTCCCCAAATGACGTAATTTAATAATAAATGATTTATGACTTAATTATCAGATCTTGAATTCAAATACAATAAAAATTGATAATTTGATAACGGAATTCCAAACATTTCAAAAATAAACATAGACAGCGAGATTAAATAAACCCGTAATGTGTAATAGCAATGCAAAATTACACGCAATTACCAAGTGTGGACGAAACGATGCTAAAATCAAGCAACTGAAAGTCCATCAATTAAAAGCACTAGACTTCTTTGAGCTCTTCAAGGCTTCAACCACTACAACTAGCTACAAGATTAATTTTAGTACGGAGTTATTTACGTTCTAAAAAATTTTAGGACACCTTTTTTTTTTTTTTTTTTTTTTTTTTTTTTTTCATATTCATATAGAAAATTTAAAAAATTTGATATTTTATTTTATATACTCTTTAATATACTCGAAAACACCCTAATTTAAATTAATTAATTTTTTTTATTATAAATACTCATTAAAATATCCAGTACACTCGGATAAAAAAGATTCATTAACTCAAAATAACTTAATTATACTCATTAAAACACCCTAATTTAAATTAATTAATTTTTTTTATTATAAATACTCATTAAAATATCCAGTACACTCGGATAAAAAAGATTCATTAACTCAAAATAACTTAATTATATGTGAATGCTTTGAGATTTTTTTTTTAAATCGTTGGAAATCTCACCGCCAAACCACTCATTCCGGGTTTAAACGAAACATGTAAACCCCCCTGATAAGCGGAAAATATAGCAATATTTACCGCACATTTTACTTAATATTTTGTATAATTTTTCGAGTTTTGTGAATATTTTGATGTGTTTTGTGTTTTTTTATAGATAAATAAAATATCGGGACTCTCTGGAATCAAATCGGGGCTAAAACGGTGAAAAATAGATGAAAGATGGCAAAATATAAAATTTATTGTTCACGTGTCGCGACGTGAAACATCATCGGCGTCGTGACGCGCAACCAATGATTCAACTGCCGACACTCGTCATCACTTGCGTCATCATACGTCATCAATTGCATCACCATTACGTCATCACTGTAGCTAGAGTCGCGATGCGCAGGACATCTGAGTCGCGACGCGGAAGCAATAATTCAGCCGCCAATTCCTGTAGCGTGCGTCGCGACGCAAAAGGCTTTACGCAAACCGTTTTTTGAGCCTATAAATAGAGGCATGATTCAGAAGGAAAATTCATACTTTTTTTCTGGGGAATTTCCTTAAAATACTAAGAAGAGAGTATCCTGTTTGTTTAATTTTAGTTTTCTTGTATTTCATTTTTATTTTAGTAATAAAACTTTGTTTGTTTTACTTAAAACATGAGTATGTAACTTTTTTTTGCTGGGGTGAAATGTGAAACTTTTATTATTATAATTTAGATTAATCTCTCTTATTTTATAATATATAAATTATATTAAAACCCGACTTAATTGGATACCGCCTTTATCAATTATTGCTAGGGATAACACGACTAATAACCCGAAATTAGATAATTATTTATCTACAAATTTCGAGTTTTCAACTAAAAGTTTAGTTAGTACAAATTTTCAAATCCTTGAATGGTGGAACCGACATCAAAATGTATATCATGTATTATCAATTATTGCTAAGAGATATTGGCAGCACCTGTTTCCACCGTTGCGGTTGGGCAAGCCTTCAACATGAGAGACAATATATTGGAAGTTAGACGGTATTCATTACATCCAAACACTATAGAAGAACCAACATGTGTGGATGATTGGACCCGAGCTAATATGAGGCAACAAGAAGATGCCCCCCATGAATTTGAAGAATTGTTCGACAATGTATCTGCAAGTGCAAGAGGAACTGAGGCTGAAGGATCAACATGCACTGATAATGATGATTGATAATTAAAGAATTGTAAAATTACAATGGGAAAATATCTTAAAATTATAATGGAACTACGTGAGCTTTGATTCCTCTCACCCTTGGAGGATACGTAGACAACTTAAGTTTTTAAAAATTTAAGTTTAAGCTCTTTAATTTAATAATTTAATTTTTAATTTTTTTAGACAAGAATTTTATTTGTAATTTAATGTAAATTTATTATATAAATTTGAATTCATAATTTTAAATTAATTTTTCAATCTCAATTTTTTTTATTTTAAAAAAAGTTAAAAAAACCGAATGGAACCGAAACTGAAACCGAACAGAAATTAACCGATCCGATTCCAGTTCCACACTCGTGGAACCGGGAACCGATCGGTTCAGTTTCGATTCGAAACCGAACCGGACCGGTGGCCAGGTCTAGGTCTAATTATGCCCAATATTAGGAAGATAGAATGATTTTTCAGGGTAAAAAATATTATTATTTTTGGATGAATGATTTCCTCAATTTATTTTCCGAAAATACCATCTCCCTTACACTTTTTTCACCTTTTTTGCCACAGCCACAACAACGTTGTTTCGCTTTGCAAATAGGGGCATTTCAATAAATTTGTCGATTTCATTCCTCACGAGGATGATATGCCACGTGTCACCTTCTCCACCTCCCTATATTGTCAACAACTAAGATACTTCCCGCTTTTGTAAAATTTCACAAAAATAAATAAATAATAAAACAAAGCCTCTGTTTATCCTCTCTGAATTGAGAAACCAGAGGTAGCTACCGACAAAAAAAATTGAAACGGCTGTTTCGTTTTGAATCCGAGCTTTTAATTTTGAGTTCTAAAATGCAGTAAGTTATCTCAGAGCTTCAGTCTCTTAAAATTTTTACAAAAAAGCAATGGCCATCGGCGGTTTGATTTCTAGCCGGAATTTCGGTTCTTTTATTGGTTCAGGTATCAGCTTCACTGCATTTATATGAACTTAATTTTCATTTTCACTCTATTTTTCCCCCATTAATTTCATTTATCTGCGCGGGATATGTGGCTGCATTTGTTTTTGTTTTTTTTTTTTTTTTTTTTTTTTTTTTTTCCGTGGATAAATTTTATGCATGCACAGATTTTGAATTTATCAGTGGTTTTGCTTTTCTTTTTGAAATTAATTCTTGGTCTAAGGTGAATTGATAACAGTAATATTATGTTATTTGAATTTTTTTTATATTTATTTTACTGGTATGTAATTTGGCTAGTTGTTGACTAAACGCTTTATCATTGTTTAATTAGTTATTTATTTTAAATCATTTTATAATTAATTGACTGTTAAGCTGAATTTAGCTTCCAATGAGTAATTAATAGTTTCCCAAATTTGGAACTGGACAGCTTCTTTATCTTCATTTAACTTTTAGAGTAACCTGGTTTGGTCCCTTTTTTTTTTTTTTTTTTAAGGAAAAAAAAAAACAATTTGGGATTGAATTAACACGTCATGTACTTCCTGAGTTTCTTTCATAGCTAGCTTATTGTACAGATACATGCGAGGTTAATCAGAATCAGAATCAGATTAAAAGATTCTTGATTCTTTTTATTATTAGATGCCTTGGAAATTCCGCCTGGTCGCTGTAGGCCCATTACTCTGTGTAGGGTCTCCAATTTCAATATGTTAGTCTTTTGGAATTGTGGCCCTACACTTTTGAATAAATAATTGTTCATTTGCTGATAAATTAATAGAGGAAGCATTTGGGTATTGTTGAGTTGGTTCTTTATCAATATATTATATTTGTTAATATTTTTTAAATATTATCTTTACAATTAACTGAATGTTTTCTTTTCATGAATTTTTCTTTTTTATATTATTGAAAAATCTGACTCATCAAAGAAGATAGGGAAATTTCTCACATTCATTATTATATGGGCTGTAGATTAAACAGTATTTGTAACTGCATTTTGGTAGTTTTTTTGTTGAAAATCTTTAAGATAGTTAGTTCCTGATATTTGCAGGAAAAGTATATGAAAAGGAATCAATTATTTCACACCTGAGAGGAGAAAGACCCCGCATTGCTGTTGTGCGGAATGCACAAGGAAACATGTTCAACCAAAAGTTTAGTAGGATGGCAAATGGTGTGATAGCTGGACATGCGAATTGCTCAATGCTTCATGTTAGAGGCAATTCGGATGAACAATTTCTGAAACATATAGTAAATTGTCACATTGGAAAGGAACATACTTTGTCCCTACACTGTAATGAAAAGTTCAACAGATTTTGTCCTCGGAAAAGAATTAGTGTAAAATCTGAATGCTATTTTCCTTCAAGACATTCACTTGGAGGTTGGTTTCAACCAAGAGCCGAGGATAGAATCGGTGCAGGGAAAGGGCAAAGCCTGCAATCTGAACATGTTAAGGTGGACAGAATTCGTGCTTTCTACAAGTCTGAGGAGTATGACATAACAGAAGCAAAGGTGGATTCACTAAAATCAACAGAAATACCAAGTGAGGCCGTTCTACTAGATGGAGATGTGCTGGAAACATCTCCTTGGTGGGAACAATTCCCAAAACGTTGGGTGATTGTACTTCTCTGTTTTGCGGCATTTCTGTTGTGCAACATGGACCGTGTGAGTATTTCTCTTTTGACCCCACAATTTTTTCCCCTGATTCAATAAAATTCTTCAACATGTCATGGTAAATTCTTCCTAGAAGTTATACTTTTCTACCTTTCTCAAGTTCAGTATGAATGGTTT